>PDIM01000047.1:6079-20336 GCA_002811675.1 Ichthyosporea sp. XGB-2017a | reverse complement strand
TTTTTTTTTATTTTTTTTTTTTTTTCCATTTTTTTTTTTTTTTTTTTTATTGATGTGGTTTGGGACTTGTTAAAAGGAAAAGATCAGTGGAAGTAGTGTTAATTCCATATAGTTGAAACGGGGGAAAGAAAGAGAGAAAGGAAGGAATAAGGGAAGCATGCCGGGATTAACAAATACCCATGTGATGGAGTGTATGCCCAATATTGGCTCAATACACTTGACATTAAAAATGACACCTCGCAAAGCGACAACGTATGGAGAGGATCGTGAAGGGAAGGGAGTAATGGAAAAGTATAGGATTACACCTAAAAGGCTTTTGATTGTAAAGTCTGATCGATCTTCGGGGAGAGTTCTTGAACAGAGGGAGGTGCTACAGTTTCCGTTTAAAGTGTGGCCAAGCAAGTCTCAAGTTTTAGAGAACCTGAATGGGCGAATCTCTTTAAAGTTAGTTTGCGAAAAGAAAAGCAAGCTCCACACTAAACCATTGCCTAGTGTTGATGATTCAAATGAAATAGCGACAATGAAAGAACATTTATCTGAAATTAGAATTTGCTGCCGGTTTTGCAAACAGCCTTTGATCAATGATACCGGTTTTGAGAGAGTTTGTAGCCTTCCGTCCGAGAACTGGTTGGAAATGGTCGAGTTCTGGGTCTGCCATAAGGGGGATTTCCAACAGTATTCAACACGTCAGATTGAATCAAAAAAGAATATGTTGTTGGTGGGGACTACTTATACTTTGATTGATAGGGAAAATATAAAGTTAAGTGCCATTTGTGTGAGCTCAAGTTGCAAAGGCAGCTCTGTTGCAGAGATATCATGTGCACGATGCCATGCTACTGTCGGAACTGGTGTTTGTGAGCGCCAATCTGAAGAAGGAGTGACTAAAGACTTGAAATCTTGCTCATTATTGAAATATGCGACTGGGTTTACTGTGGGTAAAAGCAGAAAAAACAATCCCTTTCGACCTCAATCTGTAGAGTCATTTTTTGCGAGGGAATTTCTGGGCCAATTTGCTCGCGGTGTGTGCAACAGATTTATGATACTTACAACCAAAGGCATACCCGCCTGTTATGTGTGGTTGTTGAATTGGGATTCTTCGCTTGTGGTGAGTGCAGATGTTTCTGCCAACTTTAAGCACGGGTTGGCAAAGTATGGTAATTTGGGGAAAGGGCACAATAGTCAAGATGAAACCCAGAGGATATCGGTGTCTAGTCCGTCGGTGAAGGTGCTTTACATGGATTTAACAAAGGGCAAAGGAGTCGACGACGAAGCAATGAAAGGGTGGAAAAATGATATCAATGTGGAGCATTTGAAGTTTCCCGAGGAGGCTTGCATAGAGCTTCTTCTGTTGTTGAACGCAAGCACAAAAACCTTAAGCCCTCTGAACAGAAAATTCCAAGCATTCAATACCGCTTTCTTACATCTGTAAATATCCTTGAACAAACAAAAACTAATAATGGGCGAGTCAAGTCAATTTTCTTTTTTTTTTGTCTATCTTTTTTGTTAACAAGCATTCTTTTATTATGCTGATTGAAGGGATGGTTACTGTATATGTGCGGTTGTAATGAAAATAAAAGAGAGTAAGAGAAAAAGAGAAAGGCTGAATCAGCCCCGTTCCTTTGGTTTTCTTTTTCTTCCCCTCCCTTTGGAACTGTTTGTTGTTTTTGTGAGTACACAGCAAGAAAAAAGCTATTTAAAAAATGAAGAGAGCTGATATTCCACGTGAGAAGAGGCACCAAGGCAGACATCAGGGCTCTGGCCAAATGCAAAAAATATTGTATATTCCAGTAGAGATTTCTTTCATTTAGCCGTGCGTGGGATTATGTTTGGTTAGTGCTCTTAATTGTTTTGATTTCTACCTTGCATCCCTCTCTTCTTGGGACCCCCTTAATTTATGACATTCTAAAGCTTGGATCAAACCCATGAAGCGGGGAAGCAGCTTTACCATGGGCTTTACCCGATTTACCCATCTCAGCGCCAGTGACTCTTGCTTCTGCTGCGCTCTCGATTTCATTGTGCAAATCAGTGCTCTCTGGAGCAAACGGAGACGCGCCCTGGTGGTACTGTTCTTCTTCGTGAGGGGCTTCTTGAGACACAAACCTGAGCAGCATGAAATTTTTGCGATGGTTCTCAATTAAATAAAATACATATTCATCAAAAAGCAGACGAATTAGATGAAAGGAACCAAAACTACTAGCACTTCGCAAAGTCAAGTCGCGAAGAATTAAAGAATTGAAGAATGACCACTTTAAAAGGAAATCTTTGCCTTTCTCTAGCGTAAAGCCCTGGGCCTTAATGCCCATTACACCATGTATCCAATCCGCCCACTCTTCTAATTTTGTGCATGTTTGCAAAGTTTCTTTGAAAGACTCTCCAGCATTTTTCAAAAATTCCATATCACATTTGCAAATTTCAATAAACTGTTGCGCCACATTATCGAAGTCGACCTTGCTCCAGTCCATTAACATTTGGTCGACTTGCTGGTCGTTTTGGAGAACCGATCTTGAAGCCTGAGCCAAATGGTTCAGTGAGGTGTGTCGCTTCAACGCCTGACACAGATACCGTGCCACCTCTATTTTGCGGTTAATGAGTTCTTGGGGAATACCTACAAGTGATGACTCAAGCCATTTCTCCAAATGTTTGGCAAAATACCGAATGTTATGTGTAAGATTGCCTGGGACATGGTCAAGTACATTTGGCAAGAGGACACGAATCACGGTCGTATAAAGCTCCGAGTCACATGCTATGATAAAGTTTACAACTTCATCGTCTACTGTGAGCCTTCCATAAGATGGGCTACAACTGGTCTTCTTCCAAAAATCTTGGAGCATGGTTTCAATGCCTTCGTATAGGTTGTCGCAAATATAACCGAGAATCTGACGACAGTGGTCCTTATATTCCATACTAAATGCACGCACACTTTGCGGCTCTGTCTTAACCTTCACGCGACTAAATTCAATATCGCGAGAAAAGGTCAAAGACACGCTTTGCCTCCTTGGTAACGCAGCATCGTCCATGGGACTATTGAAGCAACATCCATATATGCAAAGGTTAATACTCACTTAAAAAACACACTTAAATACCTAAATCATTTGAGTATATGCACTTACTCTCTCAGTTCCCGTCTTTTGACAGGTTTACTAATATTTGTCCCTTTAACGCTTCGAAGATCAGCTACAACTTGCTTTAGTTTAATTCCGTAGTAATGGTATTTCGAATTTCCTCTGGTGCCTAATCTTCTCGTCTTCAAGTTTGGGAAGACTGCTCTAATGAGTTTCCCAAAACTGGCGGCATTAATTTGCATTATTTGACTTTCTCGACAAAACTCAATATAGTGATCATACAAATCACTTCGAGGCATACTCACACCTTCTACGGCCTCATAGTTATCCATTAACCTATCAGAATCACGCAAGAAGAATGTGCCAAATTTACAAGGATAGGAAAAGTATACGCATTAGAATTATGTTAATCTATGTGTCATAATATCAAAATCAAAGCAGGTGCTTCTCTGTACTGCTCCTTCTGTCAGGGATCAAGTGCAAAATAACAATCAAAACGGGAACAATATTTACCATTCGGTTACTTCAGGGGATTTACGTTTGGCAGCGAGATTAGATTGCTTCAAAGCCATAAGCGAATCACAGCCGTTTCTTCCTTCTTCATCTGAATCAAATCCACCCTCTTCCTCTTCATTCTGCAGGGAGCTCTGCTCGTACATAGAGTTATCGTAGTAATCGTAACGCTCACTGTCGCCTGAGCTTCTACCATTCCCATCCTGCTGCTGTGGAAATGCCGTCCTATCTCCATATGACTCTTGGGGCCCATACGCGTGATCATAGGACTCTTCCTGGTACACGTCATTAGTGTTCGCATATCCCACATCCACATCCATGTTTGTTTGAACTATTCTACTCTCTTATTACTCGTGCGCGACGCCAATTTCGATTTCTAAAAGGAAACCAATCAAAAAGGATTTTCGCAGTGCGACAGGTCGTGATTTAGCAAATGACAGAAGAATCCTCTTTTATATAAAACTACTTATTAACAAAAGAAATCAGGAAGAAGCAAAACTTCAAGAGAAGAAATCCCAAAAATAAAAAAGAGAAAAATCTAATAGCAACAAAAGTAAAAATCAAAGAACAAAATAAAACAAAATAAAAATAAAAAATAAAATAAAATAAAAAAAAGGCAAAAAAACAAAAAGCCAAAAAAACTCCCTGAAAAAAAAAAGAAAAAAAAAAAAAAAAAAAAAAAAGAGAAAAATCAAATAGCAACAAAAGTAAAAATTAAAGAACAAAATAAAACAAAATAAAAATAAAAAATAAAATAAAATAAAAAAAAGGCAAAAAAACAAAAAGCCAAAAAAACTCCCTGAAAAAAAAAAGAAAAAAAAAGAAAAAAAACGAAGAACGAAAAACGAAACTCGAGTTGAAAAAGAAAAAATAAAAAATATCAAAATATAAAATATGCAGAGAATTTGAAAATGCCAATAAACAAAAAAAAGAGGCCAAAAAAAGAGGGAAAATAAAAGCAACAAATAAATAATTTTAACTTCAGATTCAGTACAAGTTTCAGAGATACACGTGATCATATCCCTTGATCAAGGAGAAGGGGTGGATTAGGGGACGAGACGATGGAGGACTTGGGGGATTATCCTCGTTAAAATACACGGGGAGCTTCCTAGCAACGGGGGGTTGCTAGGGACAAACCCTAACCCGTGCAAGGAGGAGAGCTGACGCAGGAACTGCTGTGCAGGCTTGTCGCTTTTGGCACGTGTCTAGTTTTAAAGAGATTTTGGGTGTGATTGTATCATTGGGGACTGTGGATGTGGGAGATATGTGAGGGAGAGGAATGAGTAGAGTGGGAGTGTGTTTGTAGATTGAGGCTACTACAATATGAAGTTATCAGAATAAGTCATGGACTCACGCGTTGTAAAATCATCAATAAATATATATGTAAAGCGAAAATAATAATCATTTTATCGTTAATCAAATCAAACAGTTCCTTCCCTTCTTGCCTGTCTCACCCATTATTCAAACAAGAGTCAAACTTAATGATTAACCAACCTCTAGCTAGTGTCATCTCTTCCCTGCAGTAGAGTGGATCCCCCCCCTCTCTAGGCCTCTATAGAGAGGGTGGATATCACGTGGATGGATGATGGCAGGGAAGGAGGGAAAGGGTCACGAGTGCAATAAATAAGGTATGCAAGGAATTTTGGAGGACTGAAGGGTCATGTGGTTTGGAAACAGACGGCAAGAACAGTGAAGTGACCTTTTCTGCCTGCCTTCGTCCCCGAAATTGTTATTATTGCTGTGCTCTATTTGGGTGCTTTATGGAGGATTTGGTGTTGGGTGCTTTATGGCTGTGTTGATTTGGTTTGGTTTTTGGATTTAGTATATTCTCTTTTTGGACGTGGAAGACTTCTTTGTTAGCACTATGGTGGTAGGTTTTTGATGTAGCTGTGTGTGATTTGATTTGAAATTAGTTCTCAGGTTGGAAGATTACTCACTGAAACGAGTTTTTCTTACTGAATATACACATCAATCTTATCCTTTTTGTATTGGACTGTTATATATAGGCCTCGACGGAAAATGAACTACAGCTTTCTGAAAAGCTTTACAAAGTCCTTGTGGTTGGTGAAATCGGGGTGGGGAAGACGAGTTTCATCAAGCGTTATGTGCACAATTCATTCACTACAAATTACAAATCAACGGTATGAATCTTTGCGGGGTTTGTAGGCGTCTTTAGCTTTGAGTAAAGTGGCAGAGAAGCTAAATCGTGATCGTGTTTTGTTTTCATTTCTTCTCTTCTTCTCTTTTCGCGTCTGTATGCGTGTAATGGTGCAATTTAGATTGGTGTTGACTTTGCTTTGAAAGTTATCAACTGGAATCCTAACACAGTTATTAGATTGCAATTATGGGATATTGCTGGTAAGGGATTGTATCTACTACTTGCTTCTGTTCAAAGGGAATGATTACTCATCCTCATCCGATGATGTATTTGTGCTCCTAGGCCAGGAGAGATTTGGTAATATGACTCGGGTTTACTACAAGGAGGCTTTGGGTGCCATCATTGTATTTGACGTGTCACGAGTTTCAACTTTTGAGGCTGCTCTTAAATGGAAACAAGATATTGAAGACAAAGTCCGACTCCCCAATGGAGATCCCATCCCATGTGTAATTTTTGCAAATAAGGTATGGATATTTTGGTCTCGCTATGCTGTGTTTTGTCTGCTGTTGTGAATATCGTCTAACCGTTTTTTTGCCTTTTACTTGTTTAAAACTAAAGTGTGACCTTGCCAAAGAGGGGCTTGTTTGCTCCGCAGAGAAAATGAATAGTTTCTGTAGCGAGCATGGTTTTCTTGGTTGGTGTGAAATTTCTGCTAAAGAAAATATTAACATTGACAAGGCGCCTAGAGGACTCATTAAGAGGATGGTGGAAGATGAGGAAGCCCTTGCGCAGCAAGGCTGCACTCGTGAAGCCGAATCGGATGTGTTGTCAATATGTGATATGGAGCAGGAAGAAAACTCAAAACGACTGTGTGGCTGTGGTACGTAAAATGTGGAAAAGAAACAAGAAAGAATCACAAGAACAAATCCGTTGATACAGCAACGCTCCACTTCTATTTCTATGTCTATTTCTCTACATCTATTTGGCCTCTCCTATTCACCATTGCTCAAAGAAGAGCCCCACAAGGGGATTAATGTAGTCAATAAAACTACCATAAACCATTGTAAATGAAGCAGGATATCAAAAGCTAGCCGCCTGCTGCTCCAAGTTCTTCAAAAGAAACGAACTGTTGTTACTAAAGTAGCAGTGCTAAATAAAAATAAACATGAGGCATAAGGACAAGATGCCAGCCGGAAGGAGCATACCATTCTGGCACAAAGGGCGTACCAAGAACAAACGTAAAGGACAAGATGCCAGCCGGAAGGAGTATTCTTCAGGCACCACCCCAAGACCCCCAAAACTATGCATTTCTATGACAAAATGAAGGCCTAATGAGCATAGTCGGGCTCCGTCCCCGTCACGTGAAGAGGCGAGCTGGTTAAAAGGCAGGGCATCACTGTCGATTCAACGAATTGTGGACCCAATCAGATGGCTCGGGTCACAATGAAAATCGTGTTTGGTGGTTGGGGAGTAGGGACAGGTCGATGATCGGGGGGAATTATTAGATAGTTCTATTTCCCTCCGCAGCTGTTCAGAAATATTACTGTTATTTTGTTGTTATTGTATGGATTAATTGGGGATTTGTATGAATAAGGAGATTTGATTGGATCTTATTGGTTTTGGTTTTATTTAATTTATTGTGGTTGAAGCAAATGGTTGTTCATAGTAAGACTGATTTTTGTAACGAAAACGAGGTGACTATAGCTGAGCAAGGACGAAAAGATATCATAATGTCGCATTTACCGAAGACCGATAGTCGAGTACATCTGGAAGAGGATATTGAGAGTGAAGTGGAGCGTTATCACTTTGAAGTCGATCATGATAACCTTGACGTTGGCGTCAGGTCTGTGATTATTCACTTTAAAAGTGATTGGACGGAGGATAAACTTCATATAAAGCAGTTTACTGAAGGCATGACCAACAAGCTATTCTGCTGCTCTCAAGCTGGGATGGATGAAAAAGTTCTTATCCGTGTATATGGGAAAAATACAGACAAGTTGATAGACCGCGAGCAGGAAGTGGTTAACATGGTTAGTTTAAGTAGCAAAGGCCTTGCCCCGTACTTGTATGGGAGATTTGATAATGGGTGTGCGTATGGGTTCTTCCCAGGCACTCCTTTGGATATGGATGGTATGTCAGATCCTCACATAGCACCGCTCACTGCTAAACGACTGGGAGAATGGCATGGAACGCACATCCCAGGTGATATGAGACCATTGCTTTTTGACACACTGGCGCGTTGGAGAGGTCTCATTCCGGAAAATTATGATAATGCGGAAAGAAATGCCACCTTTAAGGAAAAGATTGATTTAAAACAACTTGAATCGGAACTTGCTGTTTTGAAAGATATTGTTGAAACCAAACTCAAGTCCCCTGTTGTATTTGCACATAATGATCTGCTATGCAAGAATATTTTGTACGATAACACTACAGACACCGTAAATTTTATTGACTACGAGTATGGGACATACAACTACCGAGGATTTGATATTGGGAATCACTTTTGCGAATTTGCGGGGATGGAATCGGTTCTAGACTACGAGAGATTCCCTTCTAAAGAATTTCAAATGGAATTTCTTAACCATTATCTGTACTATTTGAATGAAGCCAAGCCAACTCCCGAGGAGGTGGAAGCTTTGTACAAGGAAGTTCAAGTATTTGCGCTTATTGCTCATTTCTATTGGGGATTTTGGGGACTTGTCCAGGAATCTATTTCGGACATTGACTATGGGTATTTGAGTTTTGCAATCCAACGGTTTGAAGAGTATTTTCGTCGCAAGGATGCGTTCCTGAAGCTAGTTGAAGACTTGTAAAGTGGTGCAAAAACAGTGTCTCTATTATAACTTAAAAGCCTCATGCTTCGTGTATATAGCATTTAATCCTTTTATTAAATTCCCTTTCCAGAATCGCCATTAGCAATAAATAAAACTATTGGTGTTCACCTTTTATTATCGTTCAAACCCCACCCCATATCTCTTACTTGACGTCCAAGTTCACCTTTATGTTCATAGCGAGCAGTTCTGAAATGAGGTAACGGAACACGTACGGAACAGCAACAATTTCAATGCCATTTCCGTTGCCACATTGAGTACAAGTGACGACCCCTTTTTTACTAATGTCTTGCTTATGTTCCACAACAGGGGATATAATACTACCACAGGTCTTGCAAACGTAGGAGTGACTGTAATCAGAACACTTCATCAAACGGTCATTCAAGAGATACGAAGTTCCGTGAGCAAGAAGGGAGTCACGCTCCATCTCACCGAAACGAATACCACCCGCTCTTTTTCTCCCTTTCACAGGCTGGTGTGTCAGATTGTGCACAGGTCCTGTTGTCCTAACCTGAAACTTATCCGAAACCATATGACGAAGTCTCTGGTAGTAAACAACTCCAATAAAAATGTCTGCCTCAAGCTCTGTTCCCGTAATACCACTATACATCCGCTCATTTCCATAGTAGTTGAAACCCGCTTTGTTAAGGTGATCACCAAAATAATCAACCGCTCTCTCCTGTTCAGAAAACGTGAATGGTGTAGAATCATATCGAACACCATGGAGAGCCCCAGATTTACCCGCAAGGGACTCCACCAACATACCAATGGTCATACGAGATGGAAAAGCGTGGGGGTTAATAATAATATCCGGTTGGATTCCATTTTCAGAGAATGGCATATCTTGCGAGGGCCACTTTTGACTGCAAACTCCTTTCTGTCCGTGTCTACTTGAAAATTTGTCTCCAATAATCGGGTTTCTATTAATTCTCATTTTCAAGAATGCGCGCTGAGCTTCGGAATCCCCAGTGTCGCTTCCCAAAAGCCTCACTTCCTCTAATATAGCTGGTTCCAAACTCTTGTATTTTTCAATCCGCTGGCTTCCAGTAACATCATCTATCACACAATAAAGGGGATCACCATTTTCTAAGTGAGTGCCTACAGGTGGGAACCCATCAACGTCCAGTCGCCCACGAATAGACTTGTCAGTTCCCGGGAGGGTACCAAAATGAAGTGTTCCAGCTTCCCCTCTGCCGCGGCGCTTCTCTAAATTAATAATTTCAGACTTGTACACACTACCATGACCAAATCCTCTTTCAAAGGCCCCTTTGTTCAAGATCATAGCATCTTCCATATCATAACCGGTGTAAGATATAACAGCAACAACCGCATTAGTACCAAGCGGATAACTGTCCATCTTGTAATCCTCGTACAATTTGTTTCTCACAATTGGACTCTGAGGTGTTTGGATTCTGTACAATTTGTTGTCTGTGCGATAGGGCAAGGCATGGCAAGGCGTCCCCATGGTTTGCTTACCCATCTGACACTGATACATATTACGAGGACTTTGGTTAAAATCAGAGAAGGGTGTAAGATTGGCTACAAGACTTAAGAAGTTTGTTTTCACAGTTTCCCTGTGCGTAGTAACCCCCTCGTATATTTCACTATCATCAACAGATATGTCCATGTAAACTTGCTCAAAAGTACCAATCAGTTCTTGCTTTCCAGTTTGCAAGTATTCCACCGGCCTCACCATTCTGGCTGGAGTTGTAAACAAATATATTCCCGGAAATAGCCCACCCGAAGACGGTGGGATCAGTCCAATCTCCATAGTTTCCGGTAATCCATCTTTTCCTTCCACCTTTAAGAACCTTAACTTATATGCAAGGTCTTTTGCATTTTCCGGTTCACAAAAACCAATAACCTCACCATCCAAAAACACAGTCAAGTAATCGTGTGGATAAACAACAGTGTTTGAAACAGGATGCATTCCCAAGGATGCTAGAGTTTTGGGGACTCTCCCAGTAAATGATGGCTTGTCTACAACTTTACATGAATGGGTAAGATGGTTCAAAAGACCACAAGGAGCACCATCGGGGGTATGTACAGGGCACAGGAAGCCCCAAGCTTCGGGAAGCAACTTTCTCACAGCAGTGGTCTTCATTTCACTGAAGAACGCACCTCTATGAATGCATCTAAAATGAGACAGATACCGATAGAAATTAAGCTTGTCAGCAACAATAGTGTAACCAGACACCTGCTGAAGATCGAGACCTGTCTGAGACACCAAATTCCCTGTCGCCATCAAATACTCCATCTTTCTTCCAATATCAATGGGGTTCTTCTGCAAGGTTTTAGCAAGAAATGAATTATCTTTGAAAGAAACGGAGCCTGGGTTTCGTCTTTTATCATAATCAATAATGGTTCGCACTCCTCCGAGCCAGTCATCAAGCTTTTCTTTCAAAACCATCAGGTAAAAGTTGCCTGGAGTCAACACTTCTTGCATCATTTGCGAATCCGGATTATCTGCTGCGATTTCACTGTTCACCAATTTATAGAGCTTTTGAACGGTAGAAGCTAAAAAGTCAAACTTCTTCCTATCATCATCTAAGTGTACAAAGCAGAATTTACGCAACACTTCTCTACCGATTTCTTCTTCACTCAAAAAGTCACCAGGATCGAGCATAATTTTGAATCGGCTACCCAAATATACAAGTGCTTCCCTCTTGCAAGTGATGTTCAGGTCAGCCCCTTCACGCAGCATTAGCTCGACACGATCTGTCAAGAAGGTGTTTGAGTAATCCCTTCTAACGATGTTCTCGTAAATCTCTTTGTCGTTCGTATCCACCAAGGCTTTAAAAATGAGGACTGCTGGAATAAGATATTCCTGCTTTCGATGCGAAAACCGGAAAGTACAACTTCCATTAGATAAGTAATGGACAGTATTTGTCAAAGCAGTTTGATCTTTTCGCACACCTCGCACTGAACAGCCATACTTTGTATAAAGATTTCCACGTTTGGCAAAGCTGGGTCGAATAATAGCGGTGATGTAGTTTCTTCTTGGCATAATCAACATTCTAACAATCTTTTCATTTCCATTGATAATGAAATACCCACCCATTTCTTCTGCCTCTTCGTGATGAGAAATGAGTTCTTTGGGGCTCATTCCTCTTAATGTGCATCTATCTGAACGCACCATAATAGGGATCTGTCCAATAACACGATTCATCTCCATAGGCTCCCCATCATTCACAGACCACAAAAGCTTAACTTGAAGCTTTGCTTTGTATGTGATACCTCTTTCTCTACATTCAGATGGAAATATGAATCTATTTCGCGAACGCTGCTCCTTGTCTGGAAGCATGGGTACACCCACCTGTACATCCCCCAGCCAATATGTCAGAATATTTCCATTGGCATCAACCACTCGCTTTTTATCAAGATCCTTCACAGCCTCCCCCAATCCATGCTCAAGCATATAATTGAAAGAATCTACATGGGGCCCCACGAGATTCTGCAGAGGCTGATGACACTCATTTGGGATGGGCGACTCGTCCAATTCCACCTGCCCAAACAAAGTTTTTTTCTGGTTAACCATAATCTCTATACACCTTCTTCTCCTCTGTCCTTGGCTTCTTTGTTTGGTTTCTTTCTCCACCTCCACCTCAACAACACAACACAAATCACAGTCTCAGTCTCTCAGTCTCAGTCTCTCTCCCAGGCAAGGCGGTAATAATTATAACCCAGCCACGGCCATACACCGCTTCATCGCATAGAAACAGATATAGATAGAGATGCAGTACTATGTAAATAATTATGGGATTAGGGGGGCCACAGAGATAAGTCAAAAAGCACATGGCACAGCTGATGGATGTGATTGATTCAGTACGGGGGGAGCTATACCCATGTGGCCCCTGCTGCTTCTCTAGGATCCTGCTTGTGCGTTACATTGATTGCTGTTTCGGGTCTATTTTTAATTGTGAGGGGTTGCTATGTTTATATTATGACCTTGCTTGTGCCAGATATTATTATTATTCTTGTTATTCAGGTGTGAAGGGTGTTTGGCTGGAATAACTCGCTTGACGGCTTGGAGTGGCACGGAATGACTGTGCGTGTGTGTGTGTGTGTGTGGTATTGATTTTGATTCGTGGAGTGTTGGGCTGACTATTAGTGTGCTGTTCTTTGCCAGAAACTAAAAAGAGAGTTACAAGTGTTGAATGAGGCATTCTGTGCAGTAATTCCAAAAGGGAATCAAAGCAGTCGTTATAAGTCCTTTGGTGTATTCTTTTTTTTTTGAGCTATTGGTTTGCTATGTGTCTTGAAGACTAAATGGCTTTTGTGTGTTGGAAATGGTTGTATAGTGGCATAAGAAATTTCTTGTGAATAATTTGGCGTGTGGGGTTTGATTAGTTGGTTATACATTGTGAATATATCTGTAGTTATAAAAGTGGGATTTATTTTGTTCTAAGAATGAGAAATTTGAATGTAAATAGTAAGACAGAAGGAGCTTCGCTTACCTCAACGAGGAGCATGTTCGAGCTACCGGAAGCATATAGAAATGAACGAAAGTATGGGGGTGCTGATTACGGGGAAAAATCAAACTTGGGAGGAGTGTCTCTTCCGAACATTCTCGGAGCAACTCCAAAGCAACTGGGCAGTGGAAGGGGCAGTCTCAAACCCACTCTTGGAAGTGAACTGCTAAAAGCAACTGCGTGGGGAAGACGAGCCTTGCAGCAGCCAGAGCCCATTTCTCGGGGTTCTGAATTCAAAAAAATGGAAGTCCAGGTACCATTGAAAGATAAAGTTGATGATTCGAAACAGTTTGTAGTTAACACTAGAGGGTGCATTCTGCAGCCTATCACTCCTAAGGAGAAACAAATATATACACCCGTCAAAATTAAGAAACGGGGCAAAAGCAAAAAGAAAGGAGCGAAAAGCAAGGCGGCACACACACCCCCAGGTGAAGAGAACGCAAATATAAACACTGCAAAGCCCTTGAAAATGGCAAACGACATCGGGTATTTGAAAGCCATTGGTGTAAAGCCATCAAAGCAAAATAAGTTGAAAGGACTAAAGAAGAAACACCCAGTGTTTTTCAAAAATGAAAGAAAAGTTGCAGTGGATAAAAAGAAGAAGCTCGACACCGTAGCTGGACCTGCAAATTCGTCAAAGAGCATTCGCAAGCAAACATTGGTAATTGCAAAGGTGGGTAAGCATATGAAGAAAGACAAAAAAGAGGAGAAAAAGGAGTTGAAGAAAAGGATGGGGAAAAGTGGTGATACTGTAATTACATTGAAGAAAAAGGGCAAAGAGGCAGACGCAGGCACGTATTATCAACTTGAGGTCGACAATAGAGCTGAAAAGGCCAAGAACGCATTTCATGAAAAGCTGCTAACGGAGAAGAATGCAAAGCAAAGGCAGCAGATATATGCACTGAACAAGCTAATGACTGATTTGGAAAAGGAGGCTTTCCTTAAGTTCTCAAAAACGAAAAACACCGCTGCTGCCAAAGTATTTGGAGGTGTTTGAGAACTCGAAACCCTCGATCTTCCGGCTTCTGCTGACTGCTCGTAGTTTACCGACTTGTACATAAAAACCTGTATTGTATGCAGGGAAACTGTTTCAAACCATAACTGAACCAAACTACATCATCGAGCGAGCTTGCGAGCGATTCCTCCTTACTAATCAACAATTTAAATACACTTTTGAGGCGTCCTCTGATTGGCTCCTGGAATTTGCGCTACTATCTATAGACTATAGCCCTAAAGAAGAAAATGGCGAGCGAGCCGACCTTTAGGTCATTGCAATTTTTT
>PDIM01000046.1:0-28652 GCA_002811675.1 Ichthyosporea sp. XGB-2017a | reverse complement strand
TAATTAACTTCTTGTTGTATTTGTGAAGTAGGAGTTTAAAAAATAAAGAAAAACAATTCTGATTTTTAAAAAGTGAAAGGTTCTCTTACATGTGTTTGAATTGATTTGGCTGTTGATTGGATTATATATAGCCCCTTCAAATTACAAAGTCCAACAACAAAGAGGGATCCACCTATCTGCCTCTTTCAAAACTAACTTTGGTGACTCAATGCCCTTGTGGATTTAAAACCCGTCTAGATAAGAACTGGTTGCCTGGTTGTCAAGAGAAATTCAAATTATATATTACAATTATGGCAAGCCCCCGATCGTCGCCCTCATCAAATCTTCGAGCCGTGCAGCACAAAGAAAATGATGCGTACCACGTGGTCTACTTTTTTTTTTTGCGAACAGGTTTTTAGGGCTGGTTTTAGTGTCTCCTGTATGAGCAAAAAGTTCTTGTAAAATACTTTAGTGATCAAAAGCACACAAAAAACTAAAGTACACAAAGAAATGTTCTATTTTGAGTGTTATATTAAAAAGAAAATGGCCAGCATTGCTATTATAAGTTCTGGGCTCTTAATGAGGCCGGTACCCATCCGGCTATTGCGCCCTCAAGGAACCGGTTGAACCGCTGGATCATGCAGTTTGCTTTAATACTGTGCCAAAGGTCCTCATGGGAAGGGTCGTCAGCCACAAGTGTGTTTGCCACCATGATCGAGCAAATCAGAGTATTGTGGTTGGTCGCCTGATCCTGATTGATTACCTTGGGCGTTATTTGATGAATCGCCTCCAATAAAGGAAAAAGTATGCCGATACTGATAGTAGAACTTGAGCGTTTATCCTTTATAAGGCATCCGATGGCTTTGACGTTCTGGTTGTAAATGTTATAAATAGAAACGAAACTATATTTGTTGAGATAGTTTGTGGCTATCGCGCTTGAATCATGATGTACAAGCACACGCCTTTTGTTGTACTATATTACATAAAAGATACACATAACCCCAAACTATGAGAACTTTACCTTCTTTGTGTTGATAGTGCACTTTTATCTTCCAAAATCTTTACACAGCCGCAAAAGAAAATAATATTAATGCCCTCTTCACTGCTACGGATCTGACAATTATGCATTTCGTCAGGTGGTTTAGTATCGAACAGCTGGAGCGCCTAAACATCAACTAGTGGTCTATAGTGAGCAAACTACATAAACTACATAATTAATTATTAATACTCCTCTAGATTGTTTTTCTCACCAAAATTAAATTCCGACTCTAAATAGTTCAAGATATGAGCCATAAAAGGCAGCAACCCACCGAAAGGCGAAAAAGATGTACCATCATGATTAGCACAAATAAGCAGGGGAATAATGATATCCGTGCGTCAAATTTAAAATGATGCACTTTATAAAATCAGCTGATGTACCTCATCTCACCTGCTTTGACGCACTTTTTTCGCCTGCAGCCATATGTAAATGGAACTGTCATGGAACACTCTATGTACAAGGGCAGTACTTCGATTCCGCAAAGGGAAAATACAGATAAAAAGCCACAAGCCGATCTGCAACACGAAGCTGCGCTGCTGAATATTGTGCACCAATACAACGTCCAGTTGTTCTATTAAACAATTTAAGTCTGCCGACCAAATGATGCAATCTGCAAAATGCACTGCCAAGGACCAATCAAAAAATTCCAATGTTCTCACCAGTTAATTGGGCTTGTTGCATCAAATTCTTGAGGTATTGTTCAATCGACGTCATTGCAGCCACTCATTACAGTAAATCATATCCCCGATTGTAGGGGATTAGTAATATATGATAATTAACCAGAGTAATTATGTGATTTGTAATGTAGCTGATTCAAAACATATCATTTCATTTGTTTGGATTATTATGCTCACATTTTTAGATGTTTTGTATTTTCACAATAACATATTGCGGACATGCGCATGCATGCAGAATGCAAGGGACACTAGAACTATAGGGAATTAATTGTTGCTCTGATGAAAGCTAAGCTAGTGATATAATTGCGGTAACGTAAATACGATCTCATATCAGCTGAAACGTCCATTTGTCTTTCCCAGCTTAGCTTGGAGATGGATAGATATTGCTCCGAACCGGATGTATTCCAGTTGTTCCCAAATGCTATAAATACGAGTCCCTCTCCTCTTCTTTTTCCACTTTTGTTCATCATTCAATTAGATTTAGTTTGTAAATCTTGTCTTTCTTTTTTTTTGGTTGTTGTGGAATCTATTTTATACAAATACAAAAAGAACGGAAGAACGGAAGAAGAATATCATGTCTCTTGCAAACTCAAATGAGCCCAACGTTGTTGGTGACGTCGAGCAGGAAATTATGTACGGGGAAGGCTTGGATGCAAAGAAAGGAATGGATAATGCTCCCAAGGCGTACAGTGATATGTCAGGTGAGGAGCGTAGAGAGGTCGATGAACTCATTGAGGAAACACAGTTGACCATCCGTGCTTTGTTGTTGGGAGGTCTTGCTGGAGCACTCGTGTGCGTTTCAAACTTGTATGTCACTTTGAAAATCGGTTGGAGTTTTTCTTCTTCCCAGTTTGCTGCTTTGGTAGCCTTTGCTTTGATCAAGCCATTGTCAAAAACCAAAGGTCCGTGGAGCGGATATTTCGGGCCAAAGGAGAATGTGACTGCGCAAACTGCAGGAACAGCAGCAGGAATGCTTTCCGCTGGATTCGGTTACAGTATTCCAGCGCTTTACTGGGTTGGGGCGATAACAAGCGACGTTACCGATGAAATTGCGTCCTTCTTGTTGTTTACCACCGGTTTTGCCTTTTTCGGTATGTTCTTTGCCGTCCCATTGCGTTCTTATGCCATTTTGAAGCAGAAATTAGTATTTCCCACCGGTACATCCACGGCATATCTCATTAAGTCCATTCATGAAGGCGCTGAAGGGGCTACTAAGGCCATCAAGCAAGTGAAGGTTATGATTGTGTTCTTCATTTTTGCCCTTTTGTACACTATCTTTTTGGTCAAGGTGCCGATCATGGGCAACTGGTATATTTTCTCCTATTGCGAAAACTCAAGCTCATTCTGTAGCGCCGCGCAGACTCTTGGTTGGATGATTGTCTTTGACCCTCAGCAAATTGGTGCCGGTATGATTATGGGATTCAATGCTGCCACCAGTATGATCATTGGAGCCATCACCGCCTGGGTTGTTATCGCCCCCATTCTGAAGTCTACAAACTCTGTGGATCAATATATCAACTTTGATGTTAATGATCCAGGTGCCAACTACGTTCTTATTTGGCCAGGGATCTTTATGATGATTACTGCCGCTTTTATGGAACTCTTTGTCCAATACGAAATCCTTATTTCTGCCGGAAAGTCTTTGGTTGCCCCTATTAGAAGACTCTTCAACAAGAACAAAGGAGTGCTTCAGGTTGCGACAGAGGAAATTGATGAAGATGAAGACCCTGCCCCAAAGAATGAGCAGATCCCAACTTGGATGTGGATTTCGGGAACTTTGGCTAGTACAGTCCTTACCCTTATTGTACTTGACCTTTACTTTGATGTTAAATGGTATGAGAGTCTTATCGCCAGTCTTTTGGGAGTTATTCTTTCCTTTGTATGTGTCCAGTCTGCTGGACGAACTGACATCAACCCTATCACTATGGTTGGTAAGAGTACACAGCTTATTTTTGCCGGAATTAGTCCCAACTCGGCTTCCGTCAATCTTTGGGCCGCATCTACCGCTGCAGGAGCTGCTGGACAGTCTGTGGACATGTTGCAGGACTTGAAGACCGGTCACATTTTGAGAGCTTCTCCTAGAAATCAATTTTATGCCCAGATTGTTGGTACCATCTTTGGTATTGTAGCCTCTGTGTTTGGTTTCATTCTCTTCTCCAAAGCTTACCCTTGTATTTTGGAGAGTCAGTTGGTTGATAACCCTCCCGACTGCCCCTTTGCTATGCCTTCCGTGTACGCTTGGGCTGCTCTAGCTGAAGGGCTTACTCAGGGCATTGACAAAGCCATTCCAGCCGAGTCTGCTTGGATTACACTGGCAATGTGCTTGTTTGCCGTCTTTCTTGTTATTCTCAGACACAAACTTCCAGAAAAGTACAAGCCCTATGTCATCAACCCAGTCGCCTTTAGTATTCCTTTTTTGACCCCAGGAATCAATGCTCAGACGATTATGTTTTTCATTGGAGCGGTCATTGTGAAGGTATGGGAATCCAAATGGCCTACACACTGTGCAACTTTTGCTGTCATTGTCGCAACTGGTTGCATCACAGGAGAATCCATTGGAGGAATTACCAATGCCTTTATTGTCTTGGGTGGAGGAAACTCGGATGCATGGACCTGCGCAGGAATGCAGTCTGGATACTGTACTCTTGCTTAAAAAAAAAAAAAAACGAATCAAGCAATAAAATACATAACAACAACTTTATCAAGTAAAAGAAAGAAATATTTCGAATCTCCATTTTGACATGTTTTTGACACTTTGGTTCAGTTTCTGTGTGAACCAAAAATAACAACAATTACTTCTTTTCTTATTTTTTTATTTTGTTATAGGAATTTTTTCCTTACTCTTTTTGACCAAAATTGGTTTGAAAAATTTCCTCAATTTTTTTGATTTATTTATTTTGTTTTTTTTGTTTTTTTTTTGTTCCCTTTTTTTAGCTTAATTCCTTCTTTAATTGTGGTTTAAAGTTTTATTAATTCTGCTCTCTGCGACTGTTCTTTTTGGCTATGCGTTTAATTCGTTAAGTTTGCAATTAATTGGTTTTCAGTCATCCGGGAGAAATTTTTTGTTTTCAAATCACAAATCCTGAAATCGGTGAGTTGCAATTTTGTGTACTTACGCAGGCAAAGTCCAGTACTGAGTCGAGTTAGTCATAAATTGGCTATATTGTATTACTAAAGCAGACTAAAAGCGGGGTGTTCATATTCAAATCTCATGATGAGTGCTGCTGTGGAAACAGTTCAGATGAAGGAGGAAGGGGACGTGTGTTGTGACGCAGATGTACAGAGAGTCAGTGAAGATAACAAGGACGTGACAAGAGACTATGGGGTACACGGGAGCCACAAGCGGGATGAAAGTGGGGTGAGTGGGAAACAGCCGAATAATTACTTTGGGAGCTTTGGGAGAAAGGGCGCAAGACATTTGAAAAAGTCATTAGCTGCGTTTATGACGTTAAAAAAGACAAAGAGTAACAGTTTTGGATTAACAGAGGAGGAGACTGAAATGTCTTCGACTGCGTCTACAGGAGATATTTCTGCGATATCTTCGGAGTGCACAACAGAGCAGAGTGAAAAGGAGGATGCTGAAAGGGAAGCGGTGATTGTGATGGCCCCGTCAACTACTCAGAAGAAAAAAAAATCAAAATTTCGAACTCTCAACAAAACAATGGCAAAGAGTTTGAGGCGACTTGCGCCGGAAAAGTGGGGAAAGCACAAAGTGAGTAGACTAAAGCAAAGTAATAAGAAATAGTTTGTCATGTGTATGCAATTAGTTTTGCTAATTATTTTCTAATTTTTCTTTTGTTATACTTTGCATGTTGAATTAAACAAAATTAGAACAAAAGAACTGATGAGTGTCACGGAGAGGGAATGCCAACAACAACTCGATACTTGAACAAGCCCTCCTACCATATTAATTCGCTAACAGTGTCAGACTATGTGGCATTGCGAAGGGTTTTGGTTAAAAGTCTTCCTGGGTCAGATGATGCATTGGTTCATCTTCCACCATCAATGCGTAAAAAGCTGCTCAAATATGCAGTTCTACCCGGGTCAGTATCTTCTTCGACATTCTCTCTTAAGAGTAACAAAAGCTGTATATCCTTGCAGTCGGCAGATTCCTTCGCGAATTCACCAAAGCAAAAAATCAAGAATTCCCAAAGCGGAAAGAAACTTTTGCACAATATTTTGATGCAAGATATGCAAAAAATGGGTTTGGAGTCTTTGCCACCCCTCCCTCGCATCTTGGAGATAGCCTTCGACCAAATGAACAAACGGGGGTTGGATACTGAAGGGCTTTTTCGAGTTTCCGGAAATTCCAGGAAAGTAAAAGAACTTTTGATTGAGCTAGAAGAAAACGGTAGCAGTTCCGTGGATTGGGATGAGTATAGTATCCACGATGTGGCAGGGGTGGTGAAGAGTTTCCTGCTTCAGCTCCAAGAGCCATTGTGTACCATAGAGTTGCAGCCTTTTTTTGAGGCCGCTGGGGGATTTGCTGACAGGGACGAAATGGTAAATGTACTTCGAGCACTTTGTCAGCTAATGCCAGAAGCAAATCGTCGATGCCTTGAAGGGCTTCTACTATTTTTGCAAAAGGTTAGTTCATTTTCTGGAGAGCATGTGGTCATTTCTTCAACAACCACGGGGAACATGTCTCCGATATCTTCTGCGTCCACACAGTCACTGAAAAGCGAAACTGTACGAAGCAATAAGATGACCACCAAAAATTTGTCCCTAGTTTTCGCACCAAATATTCTACGCGAAAGTCTTCCAAAAGCCAAGTCAAAATTTGCAACTTTAACCAGAATGACAAAGTTTGGGTCTCTTAAAAAGAATTCTGACACCAAATCAGGGTTGCATTCCCAACTAGAACTTCATCAAAAGGGTGCCACAGTTGTAGAAATGATGATTGGCAACGTTGAATATTTATTCCACACACCAAAAGAGCTTTTGAACTCTGTCTGGGACAGTCCGAGCGAGTCTATTCAAAGCATCGATACAAGTAAACCAACTACAGCAGCAGCGGCCTCACACAGCAGAAGCTCTTCGTCAATATGTGTTCATAGCAAACTTGGTACCAATGATACGTTCCCTGTTGAATGTGAACCATACATGTGCGATATTTATTACGATGAGACGATGCAGTTAAAAGGGGATATAGTTTCTTCAGAAATCTCGCACGAAAACGAGTATACATTTTCGGAATGTGAACCTTATATGGTCGATGGGTACAATGAAGATATATGGGAAGAGGAGAAATTCATTGCAAAGGACAAGGCAAAAGTTGAACAGCCAGAAGAAGATGATGAAGAATGCGATGAAGCTGTCATTAAGGCTTTAAAAAGTCTGGGAACAAAAAGTAAAAGACCAACCTGCATGGAAATATTTAACAATTCTTAATTTAAAAGAAGGAATAAAAGTTCCAAGATATTCGTTATGTAGTTAAGTGGCTTACGTATTTTTTTTCAATTGCTCTGGAAAGCGGTCTTTATTATTCTAAACAGAATGGGAGCTGTAAGTCATCATGAGGTTGATCAATTGGGGGAAAGCTAAGCAACAACAATGAATAAAATAAAAAAACTGAAGGAAGGAAGGAAGAGAATAAAAAAAGAGAGAAGAACGGCCTCGCTCTTTGGAGATTTTCAAAGATACCTCAACTTACCCTCGTTCTGTTGGTTCACTATTATCTCCAAATATCTCGCCAATTCAGGGTATTCCATATGCGATGCCACCTGCTGTGGTGTCATTTTCTCACTGGGAGCCTTTGTAACAGGATCAATGCCCACATCACTGGTGTAGAATACATTGGCCTTCCTATTCCCAGCGAGTATTTTAACCATCTCTTCATTGCCTTTATATGCTGCCATCCACAAGGGAGAACCCACAAAAGGGATACAGATCTGCTCATCCTCATAATTCACTTTTGCTTTTGACTTGATGAGGACCTTGGCAACCTCATTATGTCCATTATGAATGGCAAGCTGCAGTGGGGTATACAACACAGCAGGGGCTTCTTTGGACCAGTGGAAATCAATCCCTAACTGGTTCACTTTGGCACCCTTTTCAATAAGAAACTTCACCATCCCCTTCTTACCCGCACTCACGGCACAATGTAGTGGGCTGTAGTAAATATCCACCGCAGGAGGCGGCTGCTTAGTACCTCCGTTCATATCTGCCATCACATAAGTGTTCTTAAACAACTTTGGCTCGTTATTAATCAAGGCCCCATTATCCAGCAGGACCTGGACCATCTTCTGATTATCTTTCAGACACGCATATCGCATGGCCGTGTGCTGCTTGAACACTACTGCATTGACATTAGCACCCGCCTCCTTCACCAAGTACTCTACCACCTCAATGTGGCCCGCACCAGCCGCTAAAATGAGGGGATGTTGGGTCATATCAGGCTCCACCTCGGCTCCTTTTCCCACCAGGTACTTGACCGCCTCTAGACGCCCATGCTGTGCTGCAACAGCCAGAGGAGATGGCGGAAGATCAGGCTCGTTCTGCAGTGAGAAGATACTCAGCCGGTAAGACGGGTTGATTTCTTGTCCCTCCTGCAGAAGGGTTTTAATTAAGGGCATATTGCCGTCCCTACAGGCTTCCAGGAGTTCACCTGCACTTCCTGTTGTTTTGGATTTGGTCGAGAATACCGAGCCCATACTTACTTTCGTTAACAAAATATTCTTCTTTTTTCTTTTTTCTGGTTACTTGTTCCTTTCCTCTCTCTATACACCTTGCACTACTTAATTTAAATCAAATCAGCTTCTACCTAGTCAATTATCACCTCGTCCCCAGCAAAGAATCCACTGCAGGGCATAGGTGTGTATATTACTACGAAAAGCAGAACGAGAAGAAAAAAACCACAACAAAGAAAATTTTCCAAAGTGTTGTGTTTATTTTTTTTTCTTTGTGCCAAAATTTTATTATAATAGCGCATAAACTATTTTTAGTTTCTAATTTTTTCTGTACTATTTTTCGCGCCAAATTAAAAAGTGCTATTATTTTATTATTCATATTGTGCACAAATCAAAGGTTTTTAGGTTTTTATCCATTGTAGCACGTGATAACAAACAGGCAGCATGGTTATTCAGCTTTGATTTATTGTTGCAGTTCACTGCATATATGCACTCTTACACACACTAAAGCTTCACTTTCAGCAACAGCAGTCAAATGGGGTTGTCATCATCATTACACACGGCATCATTTAAGTTCGGGCCTACGAAAACATTAAAATATTGGCAGTGCTGAAGGAAAATAATTTCCTTCTTTTCAATCTGCAGTTTCATATCCATTTGGATTATTGGATTGCCACCTCCATAGGTCTTCACACATTTTATCAAGGCCTTGGGTGGCTTTCCATCGCAAGCCAATTTCTGCCTTTGTGGCATCAGCGTACATCATTGCAACATCCCCAGCCCTTTGTGATACAACTTTGTATGGAATAGTAACACCACTAGCACGCTCCATGGCGCGAATCATTTCCAATACCGAATAACCCACACCGGTACCCAAGTTATACTGCACCAAGCCACAGTTATCTTCCCTTGCATGCCTAATAGCCGCAACGTGGCCCTTTGCGAGGTCTACAACGTGGATGTAATCCCTTACACCCGTCCCATCGGGTGTATCATATGCATTCCCAAACACATTTACATGAGGCCTCATCCCCACAGCAACTTGAGCAACAAACGGCATAAGGTTATTTGGAACCCCTCTTGGATCTTCTCCGATACGCCCAGACGAATGCGCACCAACGGGGTTGAAGTAGCGAAGAAGAACAATATTCCACTGGTCCAAATGCCCCCCACCAGCGGGTCTTTTCCCTTTCTTTGAATTTGCAACATCCATCATAATTTGTTCAATCATGTACTTTGTTCGCCCATACGGGTTTGTTGGGTGAAGCGGATGATCTTCTGTAATAGGCAGAAATTCAGGCTGGCCATACACAGTAGCGGAAGAGGAAAATACGATATTGCGGCAATTGTATTTTTCCATCACTCGGAGCAAATTCACAGTTCCTCCAATATTGTTTTCGTAGTACAGCAAAGGCTCCTCTACAGACTCACCCACAGCCTTTAAACCCGCGAAGTGCACAACAGTGTCAATTTGATCATGATATTTCGCAAAAAAAGCATCCACAGCCTCAGGGTCTCGCAAATCCAGTCTTTCCACGGTAATACTTTGCCCGGTCAACTCCTCAATCCTACGGATACTCTCTCGATTGGAATTCCCAAAATTGTCCACAACAATGACCTCCCAGCCCTCGGACAAAATTTCCAAGCACGTGTGCGAACCAATATACCCCGTCCCACCAGTCAGTAACACTTTTTTCCTCATTTCGCTAGCAGCATAACCCCGTGGAGACATATCGGGTGCCGGAGTGGACAGCAATACCTCCTGAAGAGTTCTTGGCTGATTATTCTTACACAGGAAGTGGCTATCATATGAAGAAGTAGCTGTAACTAGACAGAGAGCAAACCCTGCGATTATCACAAGTATCAAAAAGGGGAGCAAGAATGGGTAGCGATATTTACAGGAAAGAACAAATCTAGGCAAGGAAGATAAAGGGCTCCTGTCTCCTGAGGCACCTGTTACGCAACTTAATGGTGGATAGCACGTGTCCTTGAGGCGGGAAGCAGGCACAAGAGGGCAGTTGATGGGGTGAGGAGCAGCGAGGCTTTTGATAGAGCAAGCTAACGGGGAAGTTGGGGGAGTCAATGTTCTTTTTGGGAAAGGGTGGGAGAAATCACAGTGTAGACTTTCAGACTCACCCAGGGGACGTGGAGGACTATTGAGGTGTTGCTGCTGCTGGGGGCTGGAAGGATTGCAGTTTTGACTGTGGGAGGAGTATGGATGTGTGATTGCGACATAAGAAGAATATGAGCTCCTATGATTATGAGGCATGGCTTAACAACAAAAACAAAAACGGACCAAGTAAATGAACTAACAAAAAAAGAGAAAAAGACGAGCTGTCAGCACTGCACGAGATGGGTTCACTGCGCTGGAGCTAGAGACTCATATGCGCCAACTACTTAAGATCCAATGTTTGTCAGAAACACTGAAAACATCAACAGCCAAACAAACAACAGCCAAACAAATCTCCAATTGAATAAAAACAACAAACTGAAGTAAATAAATACCTTGCAAGAAAAAAACAAATAAAAGGGGAGCCCCGAGGGCCGGGCCTCTGCAGTGTTGGATCAAGGAATAATATTACCATCTGGCCCATAAAAAGATCGGAAATCTGTAGAAACTACATAGAAGCTCGCATAAAAAGGCTTTTGTTCCAACTTCCATTCAAAGTTGAAACAAAATTATTTATTAGGATCGGGCACCAATATTATGAATGATATCAATGGGGGAACTACATATGCCTCCTGGTTATGCACAAGAACCGATTGTGCGCCAACATTTAGTCCTGACTACCTCGACGCCTTTTCCGTTGCCGGAAATGTCTGGGGCAAGCGCATGCCAGCTAGCTCGGATAGATAGCTCTCTCCCCCTCCACAAAGTTAATTGATGTTAGCTGCGGTTCCCGTATAGAATTTATCACCACTCAATTGTTGGGACCGGTCCATTAGCAATTTGCATGCCTTAAAGGCTTTCTGATTACTACTGACTTTACTGATATAGTCTTGCATTATGTTGGCAATCGTACCAGCCCCAATTTCATCTACATAACGGAATGGCCCTCCCAGAAAAGGTGGGAATCCCAATGCAAACACGGCCCCTGCATCGCCATCCTCAGGGCTTTTCAATACTCCATCCTGCAGACACAAAAGAGCTTCGTTAACAAAGCGAGAGGTTATTCGCATTTGGATATCTTTGTCAGTTACAAGATGAGGGGTGTTCGTCACGTAATGACTGAAAATCTCTACAGTTTTCTTATTGACCACGGATTCTTTACCAGCAGTTCTGTAAAATCCACTTCCTGTTCTTTTCCCCAGGAGGTCCTTTGCGCACATCTCCTTCAAAGGCGCAACCTCCACTTTCGCCCTATCAAAGGTTTTCCCGAGCTCTTGCAGAATACAGCAAACGGTATCAATTCCAAGTTCATCCATCAGCGTGACAGGCCCTACAATAAACCCAAAAAGCTTCATACACTTATCAATTCTTTGATATTCAACGCCCTCCGCAATGAGGGCCAGTGTCTCCACAAGCATGATCCCCAGCAAGCGTGTAGTATAGAAGCCTGTTCCATCCTTCACAGTAATGACACTCTTACTCTGTTCCAGACCAATCTCAACACAACGTCGTTTGACTTCCAAAGACGTATACTCTGTGGGCACAAACTCCAAAAGCATAGAGTAATTAACAGGTGCAAAGTATCGCATCCCGACAACATTGGCTGGCCGGGCACTAGTACTTGCAAATGAACTAATGGGATGAATGCACGTCGTTGTTGCGATCACACAGTCAGAGCTTACATTCGATTCTACTTCTCGAAAGGTGTCCAGGCGCGACTTGAGCTCTTCACCGTCCGTTGCTTCAAAGACGACTACACAATCTTTAAGAAATTCGTATGAGGAAGCAATTTCCAAACGGGACAGTATTTCTTCTCTCTCGCGCACACTGATCACTTTGCGAGTAACCCTTTTGTCCAATATGCTCTTGATATAATCAACACCCAAAAGTCGCTGTCCATTTCCCACTTTGCTATCCTCACGAGATGATATCATCACAACATTCATCCCCTTCACAAGACAGGAATATGCTATTCCCGCACCGATTTCTGCAACTCCAACCACCCCCACTTTTCCTTGCCTCTTGTTGTCTGCGCCATTTGCGACTTCAGATAATTCAGTTGCAAACTGATTCTTTTTCAAAGCGTTCTGGATGAAGAATAGCCCCATCAACGACTTTGCCTGGGGTGTTTGGGACATTTCTCCGAATTTGGCAGCCTCCGCTTGCAATCCGGCCTCCATTCCTTGTTCCAGCCCAATTCGTATCACGTCAATGGCAGCCAATGGTGATGGATAATGACCACCCGTCTTCGCCAGGACACTCTTGGCCGCCTGCCACAAAACAAATTCACGCACAGGCCACACATCATTCGTCAACCATCTTAATATCCCACGAACACTCCATTCCGTTTTCACATCTGGTCTGGGTTCAAGTTCTCCACACGCTAATTGCCTTGCACACTCCACTGCATGGCTTTCGAGAAAGCCAATCGCCTCTGTTCCTTCTCTTCCCCCCAGATCCACCAATTCATTAACCAATCCCAATGCCAACGCCTTACTTGCACTGCAGTTTGAGCCACTCAAGATCATTGGCAATGCCTCCGTTAATCCAATCAATCTCGGTAAACGCTGAGTGCCTCCTGCTCCCGGAAATAGTCCCAACTTGACCTCGGGCAAGCCGAGCTGTGTCTTCGGATGGTTGGTGGCAATTCGATAATGTGCTGACATTGCCATTTCGAGTCCGGCTCCGAGAGCAGTTCCGTGAATAGCAACAACAACGGGTCGTGATTGGGCAGAGATCCTGTTGAACATTTGCTGGCCATATGAAGCCAGTGCAGCACACGCTTCAGCAGTTTCACACCCATTAAGCATTTTGACGTCTGCTCCGGCGATGAATGTATCAGGTTTGGAGGAGATAATTACCACAGCAATGCATTTTCGGGACTTGCATTTCTCGGAGTCAACGGTAACGTAATCTTTTTCTTCATTTCCATCACGGTCGATGGTATTCAATATATCCTCTACCTGCGCTTGTAACTCTGTACCCAATGTGTTCACTTTTGCATTAGGGGCGTTAAACCTCACAACTGCCACTCCATTCTCTTGCATCTCCAGGGTAATCCCCTGCTCTTCTGCATTTTTAGTAGTCACCATATTCTGCATCCCAGCTTTCCATGCAGTTTTAAAAATCTCTTTCTGTTAGCGCCTGTGGCTCAATAAGGGTTAGCAACATAAACACCACAAGACACACACCTGTTTTATATTTCCCACTGTTCCGCCGGAACACTCCTCCCGAAAGGAGAAAGCACTGCGGGCTGCGGAACTTTTAGACAGGCCTCGCTGGTGGATAATCAATTATCCATCAATGAATTATCGAGCGAGCTTGCGAGCGATTCCTCCTTACTGATGGACAATTTAAATACACTTTTAGGGCGTCCTCTGATTGGCTCCTGGAATTTGCGCTACTATCTATAACCCTAAAGAAGAAAATGGCGAGCGAGCCGACCTTTAGGTCATTGCAATTTTATTCATTAATTCCGCTCATCCGTCCCCTAACCCTCTACAATATAAGCATCTATTACACCTCATGATAACTCTCATTAGCGCCGCGACTACTGGCTTGTCCCTGATTGGGTAAAATGTTTTGTGTATTTAGACGATTTAGACGCGATTTAGAACAAGTTGATTTGTTTTTATTTCGGCCCATTTCTTTCTTTTTTTGTATAAAAATTTTCGTCCGTCGAAATCTTTTTTTTTTTATTATGTAGTTCTATTTTTTGCAGACTACAGAGTTTACATGCAGTAGACAGTAGTAGGGAGCCGCTCCCTCTGCCTGTGGTCTCTTATATAGTGTTCTTAAGTTTTACAATTTGTACGCTTTTTTTTTGTTTCTTGGTTAGAGTTAAATTTGGATTCGGATTTGGATTTATTGTGTTTTAAAGCTTTTGTTTTATTTTTATTTAATTTTTGTTTTTGGTTTTGTTTTTGTTTTTTTTTTTGTTTCACATTAGAAAAGGAAAAAGGCGATGGTTTGATTTTATCTGCCGCTTGTCTTAGTTATTAATTTCTTATCCGGGAGGGCTTGCTCAGTTTCCCTGTTCCCGATTAGTGAAGGAAAGGAGGTTGAATCTCGTTTGAAAGGGAAGGAGAGACAAGTGGAGGAGAATATTAACTGGGCAGTGAGTACATCGATTGCTGTGGGAGATAAAGAGAGAGGCAGAGGCAAAGAGAGATGCAGGTAGATAACACCCTTCCTGAGAATATCCACATCCCCAAGGGACCAGGGGGTGATATAGTTTTGAAAACAGCGAGGATCATGGTTGTGGATGATAATGATATCAATCGCAAAGTGGCTATCTTCTCGCTGAAGAAGTATTTTGTACTTTCACCGGAGACGAGTAAAGGGATCATGTTCGCTGTGGATGGATGCGAGGCTGTAGAGAAGTATAAGGAGTCTGCGGAGAGAGGGGAAAGACTTCAGCTTATATTTATGGACTGCAATATGCCAAATATGTCGGGATATGAGGCCACACAAAAGATTAGGGAAATGGAGGAGGGGTTAAAGAAGAGCAACAGGAATAGCAAGGAAAGCGAGAAGGATAAAGGAGGGGGTGGAAATGAGGGGGAATACGACGACAATGATGGATTCAGGGAGTGTACTATAATTGCCTTGACAGCTGATGGGACAGTGAATCCAAAGGCCTCGCTGGATAGCGGGATGAATGCGTGCGTGCTTAAGCCCTTTTCGAAAGAGGATCTGGCTCTGGCGATGCGCAAGTGCAGGGTGGATTCAGAGGAGGTTCCTTGAGTTGAGCTCAAAATAGAATTTTTTTATTTCCGTATTTGTCATTAATGCTAATCACATCAATTACATGTGCTATACAGATGGGCGAGGGGAGGGAGGGAAGGGGTGATTATTAAAGACTTAAAGGGCATGGAGAAGTGGGAAGGGATTAAGAGAAGGACGAGCATTAAGGTCAGCTCTTCTCTCCTGCGTCTTAATTTAGTTTAATATACTTCGTTTTTTGTTATTTATTCTCTGTATTTTCCCCAAATAAAACGAAAAAAGTAAACATTGAATAAAAGGAGGAATTGTTCAGTTCTGACTTTTGGATTCTTATATTTTTGCCTCAACAGCGAGGGTACTCGCAAGCATGCATGGGCTGGCTCAATGTGCAAAACTCTACGTATCCTGCATGTAAGCAATTCGAATTAAAAGGCCGGATCACGGGATGACGAGGGAGGGTGTCTTTGTTGTGTAAAAGGAACACTAAATCTGCTTTATGTACTGACAACAGTCACCAGTTCAGGATTCGATTCATAATGCACTGTGGCGTCCGGGGTCCAGGGACACAAGGAGCTACTTGAGGGACAACTGCGAGTCATAAATAGCCACTCCTAGCCACAACCCTCATAGTTACAGACTTTGAAAGAATTAACCTTGAGTCAACGAACAAGGAGTGGATAAAGGGAATTTTGCTTTGACATGCACTACATACTTCGCTAAGCTACACCCAGCAACCCTCATAGTTATTTGAAAGAATCAACCTTGAGTCAACGAACAAGGAGTGGATAAAGGGAATTATGCTTTTATTTTGTGCGGTCAAAGTTAATTCGTCCATTCTCTCGTGTGCACTGAGAGTGTATAGGAAGTAAAGGAGGGAGAACAGTACCAGGGAGCTCGGAAGAAGGATTAAGGAAGGGGAAAAGGCAACAGTGGATACATTGTTGACGTTGGAAGGGGTTTCCTGGCCGACTGGGGACCTAATGTGCACTGTTCAGGGAATGCCGACCACCTCCACCCCCACCTCCTCTTCGCAAGGAGAGATTGTTCTTTCAATACAGAAAGCTATTGAGGATCTTAAGAGTCTCAATGAAAAATAGTGAGAAGGATTTTGATCAGCAGCAACTTGTAAGGAAACAGATTGATATGTTTCTGGAAGGAATGCAAAGTCTTTTGGGCACTACAAAGCTCCTTATGGAGGCCCTCAATCAACCGCGAGAAGAGCACGGGAGTCTGCAACAGCCACTTTCTCTGCTCGGTGAGTATGCGGACAGTGTGAAAATATTGCAGACCCAGGCAAAGGAGGAGCAGAATAAAAGAGTCTTTGAACAAATAAGAGCTAACAAAACGGCAGAAAGTCGCCTCAATGAGCTAGGGGAGACGGAAAAAGCTGATATTGAGTATATGCAAGAGCTATTGGATAATTCCCAGAGGGTACAAACTGGACTCCAGGCGGTTATTGCGACGTTACAGAAGCAGATCGACAAAGTAGGAGAGGGAAGATAGAGAGGTAGAGTCGCGGGCAAATATAGAAATGGGCAAAATGCGTGCTATATTATGCATAGAGAGCAAGAAACTCACGACGGAAATGGATGGGAAAATCAAACAACTGAACCAACTGATGATGTTGTACGGGACTACGGCGAAGAAAAACCTTGAGCATTTACGGGAGACGGTGAAGGTTAAAGAGAATGATCTTGAAGCCCGCTTAAAGAAGATAGGAGATAATATTGAAAGTGTGTATAGCATGGGGTGCGGAGATAATTGCAGGAATGACCAGACTCAGGCCAATGAGGACATTGATGCTAGCTATGCTCAGTCTTCTGCACTTTCGGAGAGTGAGCATCACCATAAAGGTACCCTTTTTCTCAACAAAACTTAAAACGTTGGAGCATACCAGAGGAGCTTGAGAGGGAGACATCCCGCATCATTCACCTCTCTCTTGTTCTCACTACCTTAGCCCCGGTTGGGTTTTTCTTCATTTGCCAAAAGTGGGTTAAAAAAGAAGGGGACAGATTTTCATTCCTCTTGGGAACACTTACAGAGGATTCTGGACTCTGGTTGAAGTCTTCCTTGAGTAGTCTCAAGGGTCTTGTCAAGGGTCAAGGACCACGTGACAGTGATATAAAGGGAAGCCTATATCCATATATGGAAATTCTTATTTGTTTGTTTAAATAAATGTTAGATATATATCGCTTCTAGCTGCTGCTATTGACTTTAAAGAAATCAGTCGCAGGGAGTCTTTTAGTAGGAAAGAAAAGGAAAGGCAAGGGAGTCGATTAGCATATAAAGTGGTGCAGCGAACACGTTTATACGTCAAGGAGAGTTTGCACAGAAAAGTAATGGCTCATCTAGTGGTGGCCGGTCGGGCAGATTGTCCGCAGTTTGCAAGGGCAGAGTTTCTGGCAAACCATCTTAGAGATAATCTTCCAGAGTTTGAATACAAAAAGATAATGGTAGACCCACTCGAATGGGAGGAGTGGGTAGAAGCGATTAACGATCGTTATGGGTGGGAGCGCAGAGAATCCCCTTTTGTGTGGCGGGCATATTCCACCAAACAGGGTCAATTAATTGGGGGAGCTGAAGAATTTTGCAATATGGCAGAGCATTACTATGGGCAACGATTAGTAGTGCCTAATCTACCTGAGCAAGACGACCTCCAGACAGGGGCTGCCAAGGCACATACCTTAGGCCAATTCTTGGAAGAAATTGCGATGGAGAATTGGACACGCTGGTTCCCTGAAGAGAAAGATGGTTTTGTGCTAGAGTTAAGCGAGGACGAAGAAGAAGAGGAAGAGGGGGGAGAGGATGTTAAGGAAAACGACTCGAGCGAGGATATGAAAAAAGAGGGGGCGAATGATCATGAAACTCCTGATGATATCAGAGGAGAGGAAATACAAGAAGCGGGAGTTAGTGAAGAAGTGGAGGAGGAAGAAGAAAGAGAAAACGAAGCAACTGAAGAAGAGCTAAAAGAGGAGGAAGTAAAGGAAGAAGAGGTAAAGGAAGAAGAGGTAAAAGAGGAGGAAGTAAAGGAAGAAGAGGTAAAGGAGGAGGAAGTAAAGGAGGAGGAAATAAAGGAGGAGGAAGTAAAGGAGGAGGAAGTAAAGGAGGAGGAAGTAAAGGAAGAAGAGGTAAAGGAGGAGGAAGTAAAGGAAGAAGAGGTAAAGGAGGAGGAAGTAAAGGAGGAGGAAGTAAAGGAGGAGGAAGTAAAGGAGGAGGAAGTAAAGGAGGACTAATACAGATGCTAGACAGTACTTTACTTTTATAGAGTCTGAGTAACTGTCTTCCAGCCTTCCGACTTATTACTTCTTACCCCCTGCACCCCAAGCATTGCAGGAAACACAGCTGGCTTAACCGAATATGCGCAATAAAGTGCTCTTGAATTGCTCTGTTGAACCACTTTCGCATTTTGTACACTAATTTACTATCTTTGTTCTGTGCTTTATTTACAAAATTGTATTGGGTAACACATTTTCCTCATATTCATTTATCGAAATTTCGATATCAACCGTGCCTTCGCTCAGTTCACTCGCACTGGCATTTGGGATTAAAGAAGCACTTTGTTCTTTGGATAAACCTATTGCTTCTTCTTCTTCTTCTTCTTTGACACTGTGGCCACTTACAATTCTATCCCCTTCTTTTTTTTCTTGAGTTTTGCTGACAGGTTTTCCTTCACGAGCCACTCTTGCATTGGGCCCAAGAGGACCTGAAGGATCGTCTTTGCCAATCACATTGCCCAATGCACTGAAATGAGAGTTTCCACAAGATTGAGAAATTGATATTCTAAAGTTAGACTTCATCAAATTAGATTCTCCTTTCTCGTCACAGATACTTGTGTTAGCCATAGTGGGGCCTTCATTGCTCAACTTATGGTTGCAGAAAACAGCATCCCTGTCCAGCTGAGGACTAACACAGTTCTCACAAAACTCTAGCACTGCAAACTTAAACCGAGAGCGGGCTCTTCTCAAAATACTTTTTTCTAGCGCCTCTTGCACCGCAAGGTGTTCCATATCTCCTCCTGCCGTTTTTTGCTTTCGTTTGCTCTCCGCGCAGCCCCTGTTCGTACTTGCGCGCATCTCTTCCAAAACTTTTACTTCTACTCTCTTTCTTATCTTTTCATTCTCAGGAGATTCTGTTACAATTAAGCGCACGGCCAAGTAATGGGACAATAAAAGCGAAGGGTGAGCACTTCTCATTCCAAATATTAGCATATAAAGAAGGGAGTAAAACTCTTTAACGGCTTCCCCATTTTCTGGTTCTTTTTTCCTCAATCGGACAATTTTGTCTTCTAGTACTTCCAGGCATTCGTCCAATGCTATGTTAATCTCTCTCCATGCAACTTCATTTCCTTTCTCAGCTTCATCTCGCTCAATTTGACTTTGCTTGGCCAATGATGTTTCCACTTCACTGCGCGACGCAATGGACTTCCCCTTATTGCGGCGGCAGTCTAATACATGAATCGGCATTTGCTTCATGTCATGTTCATTCTCTTCCAAGGGATGCTCATTGTTGTCTAAATAATATTTTTTCCCAACAATTTGCAAGGTTTTGCTTGATGCAAGAGCCAAACTTTTGCTCGAGCGACGTTGATAAGCTCTACTCTGCCGCAATGGACCTTCGGTCATGGCTGAAACTTTACTTGATTTACTGCTCGCATGACTAAACCCCGAATCAAAAGCATCCAAGTTTAATAGCGCATCACTTACCATAGCATCCTCTTCTTCTTCTTTAACAAAAGTTTCTGATACTTTTTGTTCCGCACCGCCCTCAAATAGAGCGTAAAACCATTCATTTTCTGGGTTCGTTGCCTTAAGTGCAGATGGAGAGTCGCGCGAGTCGTATGCGGTTATAGAGCTCTCAGCATGTATACCAGATTTTGTTTTGGTGGCATACATCAATGATTTTAATATTGCTTTACCCGATCGCCCCTGCTCTGTAGTGTTCAGCACAATTGGAAACTTGATATAGCAAATGAGGGCCCCAAATAGCACTCCAAATATGGCTAGAGAAGATACGATAAAGGTAACGAGTTCCCCATCATTTTCGCTCTTAATTGACATAATTGCCGTGACCAAGCACAATACTGATGATATACAATAGCCAATACTTGCCCAGTAATTGAGGGGAATTAAATTGCAAGGCTTGTATACTAGAAGAATAGAGCTCGTAAATGCCATGAGAACAAAAAGGATCATTGAATATGAAACTGCTACCAACGCAAAGTATACCCGATTGATAACCATCAGTGTTTTCACAAGTAAGAGTAGCAGTAAAAACTTTGGGTTCCAGCGGATTTGAAGGCTTGCTTTATCGTGAAATTCTTGCCACATATATGAGGTGTAGAGGCTCAAGGGAATAAAAAGCAGAAGGCACACGACGGAAACTGCCATCATTACCCAGTGCTTTGGAGTAAAGCACTCAAGACATAAAGGAACAACATACATACTGTCCACCCGAAATGTAGCATATTCAGATGATTCGTGGTATATTAGCTGAAGTTGTTGTAGATGAGATATCGACTGGGGTGCAAGTGAGGAATCAAAGCTGTTAATTAAAGATAGCGCTTCATTTTGACTTGTTAAATATGTAGAATTGTAGATATTCTGAGAAACAACCTGGCAGTTAGTGGCTGATAACATTAGGGTGCATGCTGGAATATAGCCGGCTGAATTAACTAGCAGCAGAAACATAGTACATGGCTTCATGAAATAGTGCCCGAGTTTTGTACTTTCTAAAGATACATCTACTTCAAAATACAGAACCAGGGCGTATGTCAGCCATAGAGTGACGATGAAGACAGTAACCCAAAAAAACCAAAGCTCTTCAATGGTTCCCGAAGTTAGAGAGACAATTAAGCGAAAGTGTGATGTCCAGTCCCAGTCTACATTTGCCCAGAATGGAAAAGAAATCACTTGCAAAGATTCCATTAGCACTGTAAAAAGAGCAAAGATATTCGGAGTGGTTTTGTTAACTTCATATAGAGTGAAAAACTTCCAGAAGGCTTTGCTTTCACCTTCGATTAGAGGCAGCCTGCTACTAAGAGTCCACATTTTCAAATCCAAAAACCACACCCGGCATGTCATCAATAAAGAAGCAAAGATGAAAGTGACTCCGGTGGACACAAATACAACTAATCCCGAAGGGTTTACATCCCACGCGACACTAAAGCGCCTCGCAATTGATTTTGCAATATCTTCTATTGAAGAACATAAATCCAAATCCTGAACCGTTGGTGAACTACAAGCAACACCGGTGTATGAGAATGTAGTACACTCACAAGTAGAATTCCACAAGCAGACCCCATTTGAGCACCCTTGTGGGCACATGGATGATTGTGTTACTGACGTTACCCGATAGTTGTCCTCTGTAACAGTTAATGATCCATTTATAGTCTCCACGGTGCGATGCATACCACTTAACGTACGAGAGGAACTGACAGACTCGTTGAATGAGGCAATGATTGTGTCTTGAAGAGAAGCCGAAAACCCCGAAATATTTTCAGCTTTTTCCCCAATCTTATAGCCATCCCCCCCCGCTGTAATAAAAGAAGACACACAGACCGTAAACTTTTTGCCTCTCTCAGCTTTGCGCCATCCTCTAGCCCCAAAGCCACTCAGCGAGCTATTAGCAATACCCGGAGGCTCAATGTATATTGTGTGAACTCGAGACCCGGGAGGCTTACTACGATCGAAGTAAACGTGAGCGCCGGCTACTTGCAAGTATTTACCAGTTCCCCCAAGCTCAATGGAATCGGCCACCCCTTCTTCATCATATACCGTCGGAAGAGTTGAGATGGAGTTTTCAAACATTTCTAATACAGCGGCATAATCAAGAGTAACTCTCTTCAAATTATCATTGAAAGGGAATACAGTTAGAATGTCTTGGAAAGTCACTGGTCCAGCGGTCATGCTAGATCTAATAGCACCAGCATTAACTACGGCAATGTCGCATGGACTATTAAGTCTTGCTCCTTCTTGACGAATGGATTCTGCCGCCAATGCGCCTACCCCACACACTTCAAAGCGACATTGCCTAACAGACCCTAACAAACTTTGAAAGAGATTGCCAACCACTTTAGACGCCTTAGCAGAGTTCAACGCCTTTTGAGATGCCTGACTCGCCTCTGACATTGGATTTGGTTGCACACAGCCCGTTGGCCCTGCATTGGCAGAAGGGCATTGAACAACCCCAAACACTTTTGAATTGCCCCCTATGTTTATGCTAACCCTTTTACCAAACTCCTTGGCATCATCTACTTCGAGGTCCAACACACCGACTGCGCTTCCTTCACCAGGAACAGCTCCGATGATAATTCCTGTGCCTGTCTCAGGTTTCTCCCCATACAAAGGATGTGGTCTTGCCGCTGTTCCGAAGGTAGGTGCAGAAGAACTTCTGCTTGATGGAATATCCTCGATAGAAAATGGATCATACCCATAGATGAAAACATCCCCTTTCATGAACTGGGAATTCCGAAGGTCAAAGTAATCTTTCTCCTGCCACGAATTGACTACAATCACAAACTGTACATCCGGATGCACAGTCTGCATACTTTTTATGTGTTCCTCTACAACTTCAGGTTTTTGGCCATTGACATCAAATATTTTGATACCTCCCTGTTGACAAGAGGTAAATTGACACAAAGAGTCGTCGATGATAGATATCACCCCAACTTTCACGGACGGGACAGATGAGCTAGAAGAGCCTGGCACCACGCAATTAATTACCACCCATTTCTTGATTACAGCATTTGCCTCAGTCACAGTTATATTTGCGTTCCTTACCACGCCTGTGTCCTTTTCACTCACGCTATCGTGTATGCGTATATCCATATTGCTTCCAACAACTTCAAAGGGACGTCCTTTGACCACAGACAGATAGCTGGGCATTCCCAGAAGAAGATCATTCTGCCCAACACACACAACATGATAGCCTACATTCTCGAAAAAGTCACCCCCCAGTTTACCGCCCCCAAGAACATCCGACAGGCCGATTCCACGCATTGATCCTGAGTCCAGTATAAGAACAGGAATATTCTTGACCTTGGCATCGTCCACCAACTCCTGGACTTTGGTGTGGATATACGGCAATCCCCCGTAAGTTCCCGCTGCATTGCTTCCCGCGCTCTCATAATTCCCTTTGATATCCGCTGTGAAAATCACCCTCACTGGGTTCGTGGCTCCATATGCAACTCTGCAGCTCATAGCGCATATGGCACAAGCAAACAGGAGGAATACTGAGAAAATTCTTATCCTTTCGTCTCGATAAATGCACACTCTCCCGCTAGGGTGCTCGTTGCCCCCCAATACCCCCCCAATACCCATCCTTCCATGTACAGAAGTCACTCGCCATACCAGCATGATTGCTTCGTTTAAGACCTATTTATATGCAGAGCATTATTGCACACAAAATGTTGTTACTATATTACAGACTGATTTATATACACAAAGAGAATCTTGGCACGTGAAGACTATGTTTTAGCTTGGGCATGCGATTAGTTAGTTTAGGCCATCCTGCATCTCGCTCTGCGCAGCTCATATGCTAGTTACGTCTAGACCTAGCAGTGTTGAACACAATTCTACTACATGCATACTATAGACTCTAATTCGCAGCTTATAGCTTGCTCGCTCCTCGATAACATTTATTACCCCAAAAGGAAATGCCTGCTGCCCTAATTAGTAATTTGGCATCTGTGGCGCAATGTCTATGACATCCCTTGGGCCTTGACCCTTGGACATGCCAAGTATCACGTGTATGGCAATGATTTTACCCTTTTTTTCCTTTCTTTTTTTTCGTTTTGGGGTCGCGCTCACCCCTCCCAAGTCCCTGCTACCGATCCTGAGAGTCGAGATTCAAGACCCCCACTCCCCAGGCCCCAGACCCCAGTGCCAACTACCGTGACTGACGACTCGGAGACCTTGAATTCTGAAGTCTCACAAGTCACATCCCTGGTCACATCTGGACTCTGGAGTCTGGTGAGTGGTGCACCGTGTCACTGGACCCTGGCGAATTGCAAGTCTATTGACTATAATATCGTTATAGCGGTATGGTGTTTGAGCAGGATAAAGGTTTCTTTCAAAGAACACGACATGGGCCGAGCAGTAAACGAGTATGTGCGGGTGCGAGGATAAATACATTATACATGAGTATTGAAGCACACAGAAACCTCAGAGCAAAAATGATAACATTAAGCGGGCTGTTTATTTATTATCCTTTAAATCTTTCTTGCTGTTGAAGGCCGTTGGGAGTTATGGAAGGCCGAATGTATGCGTAAACAGTTTTCAAACTCTTCAGTCTAGTTAATAGCGCCTTTTGCTTATGCGTGATGCACTGCACTACCCACAATCCGCGACATTACAAGTAATCTTCTCCTTAACCCTCAAAACCACACTTCCAGGCTCAAATCTTCTTCTTTCCCTTTTTCTCTATACGTCACTTGAAGGATTTCTTTCTTCCTCTGGCAGAATACGAAAATAAACTGTTTTTACATATCGGCAACACCCTCTTCTCCCTCATCATCATCATCATCTACATCCTCTTCCGCGGCGGTCTTAATTGCGTCATGGCCATGTGGGTATGTTCTACCTCCATAAGCGTAGCCCAATCCGTGCGATGCAAATGTATCTTCCTGAACCATGCAGATAGCTACACGAGCCTGCCAGCACATCATCTGGGACGTAGGGTGGTTGGGGTGCAAATTTGCAGAAAGACCAACCCCTGCAAAAGGATTTTGGTAAATAGGGGCAGAGTGAACGGAGTGACCTTTTCTACAGGCATATCGGAGATTTTTCTTGTTCAAATTATCATAAGTGCAGATCGTATTCCACCCGCCAAAAAACCGAAGATGTTCTTCTACTAAACTCTCACATATTCTGTCTCTCACGCTTTCATCCAAACCATACTGCAGGTTTTTAGAGTAAGGCTCTTTATCCTTGTTATTGTGCCACCAGATATTTAGAGTCCACGAACAATTACGTTCCATTTTAACAGGATTCAAGACACTAATATGTTTATAACGCCAGATAGTAAACCAGAGGAACCCAATCAAGGCCAGGATAATAACAAAAAAGAGAATAGTTTTCCATACGCCCCATTCACCAATTCCACGCCTGGAAAGGCCTGCTTTGCTACTTGTGCTTTGGATCATTTCTGAACAGTGAATAAAAAAATAGCTCAAAAATTATGGATTTCTTTTTCAAGCAAGTGTCTTTCGTTTACCTAAATAATTATCGCCTGCACTTGATTCCCTCTTTTCATTAGTTCTTACCAGTGATAAATAAGTGAAGTACCTCCCAGTCTATTCCAATACTGTGCAGCCTTATAAATCTATCTTGATGAACTACGTTCTCCTATTAACATTAAAGTCCTATCTTCGAGTAGAAACGACAATATTGAATAATGAATGGAGATCAAAGATCCAAAGGCATTGGTTGGGGTCTATCTCTCGTTCGCGCTCCTATACGGTACACCGGACAGTCCTAACTCCAAACTCCTAACTCCTATGTTCACACCAAAGTCCAATGGGCAATGAGTCGATAGTCCCCTTAGTAGTTAGTACTTTATACTGTGAAATGCTTCTCACATTACTGGTGTGCATGGGTGAACTGTAAACTGTGAGAAGGCGCTGGAGATAACTATGAAAAAATAAAATGAATGAAATGAATGAAATGAATTGGAAGAATTTTAGAGCAAACACAGAATATTCATATTTTCATTCAATATTTCAATGAGTCGATATTCCGTATTCCTATTTCCTAATTCCTTGGCAACAGGCCTTTTGCACACAAACCCTTATAAATCCCTCGCCCTCTCGGGTCCTTAGTAACACCCCTACCCCTCCCTCATGACCCTTGTACCACGTGCATACCATGCATAGCCCTAGCTATAATTGGCGAAGGAACGGCCCCCCTTCCACCCCTAATACACACACACCTCAAATATAGGGAAATTAAAGTACGGGCGCGCCCCTGCAGCTGCTGGCTTGAGCGTAGAATAATTCGAGGGAACAATTCCTCGGAAGTCGGAACAATTATTAGATATAAATTATAATTCCGTACCTAAGACGTTGATTTAGCGCGGTTTCACTCTCAGAGAACTCCGAGCTGCACTCACTCCAGACTCCAGAGTCCAGACTCCAGAGTCCAGAGTCCAGTGTCCTCTTCCTTGGTGTCCTCTGTCATCTGTGTCGAAGACGGGTTCCGTAGACCGCAGTGCGTACAATCGAGGGGCAAAAAAAAACTGGAAAGGCACGAGGGAGCCCGGATGATCCCAGCCTTCAAGCTAACCGAGCGCAGCCGAGAATAGATCACTGCTTTGGGGCTCTCTTTCTAATGGAAGCGAAGTCCTCTGAATAAAAGGGATCAAAGGGTGTAATAATAAAACCGGATTCGAGTATGGGAATTGGACGACGCCAAACGTAACCCCTGCAGAGTTCGTTGTATCATCAATCCCACTGAAACGATCTGATCGGTCTGATCCTGCCAAAGTATTAGCTTGAGTGCATGCTAGTTCTACCGTTGTATCGCAATCAATGCCCGAGGTCTGATCCTGCCAAAGTATTAGCTTGAGTGCATGCTAGTTCTACCATTGTATCGCAATCAATGCCCGAGGTCTGATCCTGCCAAAGTATTAGCTTGAGTGCATGCTAGTTCTACCGTTGTATCGCAATCAATGCCCGATCAATGAGGACGCAGAGCCGGGGAATCCCCTGGCACTCGAATTTCAGAGCGACTTCTCCTTACCGTCTGCATCATAGAGCTGTCGATGTTTATCCTTTTTTTTTCTTCTTTTGGCCTCACTCCTTTGAGAACCCCTTTCCTTTATTGCGTTATGTATAATTACATAGTATATTTCACTCCCTACCTGCATGGTAGATTCGGCTCTATTCTTTATCAGGACGTGAGCCCCCTTCGTCCTCGTCATCACGGACCTTCGAACTCAGCGGCTCGGTGGCACTTGAAAAATGCCCAGTCCGTAATAACGGCTGCCTTATCTCTTCTCACCAGGAGGCTGCTACCTGACGCACCCTTCCGAATTGGTGCCGAACTTTGGCTCTTTTTAGCCACCCTAGGTTGGCCGTTCAAAGTGGTGCCATACTTCCCCGCTTCTGACAGCCATGACCAAGGCTGGGGCTCCCTTGTCACCATTCGTTGTCAGCGCAGCCCAATCAGAGTTTGGGCCGTACTCCCCCCAAACCGGCCCCAAACCATACTACTGACCACGCCTGCCGACGTTTATCCTTTCACTCTGATATTAGACAGACGTTTATTACTTTTAAAATTGCTAACTTTCTCTAATTTGTAATTCTAATTTGCTTTTTGTCTTGAAAATTAGCACATTTTGTAGAACAATAACAGTTTGTACGTAATGATTTGTAAGCAACCTCTTAACCTCTTGCATGAGCCGTTGGACTTATATTGATCCCCATCTTAGTCATTAGTGTGGATACATCCTTCGCTAACCCATTCTAGCCTGCAGCAGTCAAGTGTCTGTGTCTTGCACAGACGATTAAAAACAAAATAAAAGTTTTAACTAGTTTTGCAAAAATATTTACAGCTAGCTTACAGTGCCCGAGAGAAGGGCGATTTTTATTTCAACTGATGTTCCTTTTATACTTTCGGAAACTCTATGAACATGTACTGACTTAACTTGAATTTACTTAGTTAACAATATAAGGAATCTCTACTATCTCGAATATACTGTAACGAGTCACATGGCTTCTAAGAGAAGTCACATGATGTCTAGAGTACTAGTGACATGGTGTCTAGTACTAGTCACATGACTTATTTAAATTCTAGAAGATACTAGCTGAACGTTAAAGAGGAGTTAGAAGTCAATTAGACATGTGTAGAATGCTAATTAGGAATGTTACAACTTATTATGTAATCAATGAAGTATTGTTATAATTATTACTGTAGTTATGTAATTAAAACATTATAACTTATATAATTATATTATTTTACTATAAATCAACGTGGGTTTCATGCGTAATAAATTAAGTGTTACTCCTAAACCTAATTACTGTATATATTTATTCGCACTTTTTCTTTGTAGTTAAACAATCAGAAGCTTGTTTAATTATTCGATCGGTCTAAATGTCCAAAAGATTAATATATTCTGGCCATGGGGGCTGGGGCACACTTGGAGAGTAGCATGGCTGAGAATGGCTGGGAAGACTTATGACTGAGAATGGAAAGAGTAATAAAATACAGATTTGAACACACACACACCACTGTATGACCATCAACTCTTTTATTGTTTAAATCAAAGAAAACTAACTACAAATATATACAAATATTCTGGCACAATCTATTTATAAATGAATAATAAAAATTCACAAAGTAAATGTCCTTCCCCTGTACTACCCTATTCTGTCATGCTGATCAGTTAGGTTTTATCTTACTGTTAGGTTTTGTATTACTCCCCCACACTGAATTCTACTGACAAAACATAACTCACCAAGTCGCCTGAAAACCATGATTTCTATAATCATTAAGCAA
>PDIM01000045.1:100409-116394 GCA_002811675.1 Ichthyosporea sp. XGB-2017a | reverse complement strand
GGGTCTTTTTTTTTTTTTTTTCTTTCTTTTTTTTGATTCCCTATTGGCTTTGATTTTGATTTCTTTTCTCCTTCTTTTCTCTTTTGCCTATATTGTTGTTTTTAGAGAGTGTTGGATGGAGGCGAATAATGATATTGCTGGATTTGGATTTAAGAAGTGAACGAAGGAGGACTCCTCTCTGTGACGGGTATCGACCAGGAGCTATGAAAACACTGGCCCTCCTCCTCATCCTATTGGTTGCTAATACTTCACCTTGCTGGGCCGGGGACGATCCCGATGCGTATTCAGATGGGATTGTTTCTCCCGATAGCGGGACTGGTTTCAAGGGTTATAAAGCAGCCGTGGAATTAGAACAAAAGGCAAAGGGTGGCTTGTATGGGGCAGATGTCAGTTATGGTAAGGAAAGCGAAGCCGGGAACAATCTGCAGGAGTTTGTGAGTAAAGTAAAATCAAACGAAAAGGGAGGAGAGAAATTTTCAGCACCGTTTAGCTCTTCACAACAGAAGGCAGAAATGAAAGACATTTTCACTAAAGGATCTAGATTCTCTTCCCTGTCTGGAGCTGGATCTACTGGGCAATATCGTGAGGATTCATATTCCCTGCAGCAGTTTGGTCTTAACAAAGAAGGTGGCCTTGGAAAAGGAGCGGCCATCAAATTCAAAGTAAATTATGCGTCCCCTGTAGAACTTTTGGCTGTTTCTGGATATAACATTGTTTATGATCAAGAAACAATCCCTTTGTTTGAATTGACCCCTCCCATGAAAGACCAAAATGTCTTAGCTGTGCTTGTTAACTCCTATTCACAGGCCAAATCAGAAGTGACCGGGTTCAGTTCGATTGTATCTCAATTGAATAGTCTTCAGAACGAAAAAGGAACTAATTTCGGGGCTTCTGGCTCTGCTAGTGGAGCAAGTGCATCCCCCGGGAAGAGTTCCTCGTACGGTCTCTCAGCAAAAGTGTCACAATCGAAGAGTAGCACAATGGCGCAGATGAATGCGTTGAAGAAGAAGACGGATTCACGCTTTGCTCGGGTGACTATTAACTTAATGACAGCTGAAGTGAAACTAACACGGAATGGAATGATGCTATCTATGGGCTTTCTTGAGGATCTAAAGAGGTTGCCTGTTTACCCACACGCAAAACGCGTTAAGGATTATGCCGCATTTCTCAAGGATCCTGAGAATAAGGAGTTTGTCTACCAACATTTTAGGTTGTTTGATAAGTACGGTACTAATTATCGTCGCGTTTCCAGATATGGCGGGTCTTTGCAATTTGTTTTCAAGTCAACAAAGACGTTTACTGGGACAGAAGAATCGAAATCCAAAACAGCCGCACAGTGTATGGCAGCATCTGGAGGGCTCTCTTTTGAAAGCAAAAAGGACAAGAAACCTGCAGGGGTTGGTGATCTGCTTACATCTTCAAAGAAAGATTCTGGGAGTGGAAAAAGTGTCTTTGATTATTTGCGCAGTTTTGTTACTCAAAAACAAAATTCAAAAGGAAAAAAAGGTTCGCCGAAGACTTCCGGAACCAGTTCTACGCAAACTCAAACTTCAGGAAAGGCCATTGAAACTCCATCTAAACAAGCCAACAGTAATACCGCCTCCGATGAGACCCCAGATGATGAAAACCAGAAGGCATCCAAGGTGAACCCTGAAACTAGTGATACTAGAGAGAGTGATGAGGAGCCCCAGGTGTTGAAAAAGGTAAGTGAAAATCCTCACGCTAATGCGCGGGCGAAGATAAGTGCAGATAATATCAGGATGACAAAACCTTCAGAGGATCCCATGACAATCTATGATCCCTCAATGTCCATTGACGATTCTTTGGCAGCGGTCCGATCATGGACATCATACTTGAATAACTTGAGATACTTGGTGGGCTTTTATGAAGATGATGATGGGAGAGATACAGGCGTGGCTCGGGAGCTAGAAAATCTAGAAGAATTAAAAGAGAAATACTCTACATTTCGAGACCCTTTTGATGATTTTCAGCTATATAGCACTCCTTCAAAAGGCGATGTTTTCGATTTGTCTCGATTTGTAGCACCTGCTTCCCCCTACTTTTCAGTCTCGTCAGGGGTCAATATAAGAGCAAAAGGTAACATATTTGGGGAGAGCTCTAGGGCTCCTGGGATGGGTGATATATTGTCTTACTTTGGGGAGGTGACAGAGTCCAATACCGCAAAACCTACGGTATATGACAACCGCGATGCGGATTACTGCCTAGGACTGACGAAAGCAAAGATTGAAAGCAAACTCAGTTCTGGCGCTGCCAGTTCTCGTGATCTAGATATTGACAAAAATGCCAAAGTATTGGAACTTTTGGAGCAGCTTCGATCGAGGACCATACTAGACTTAGATGTTCCCACCGCAAGAACCCGTCGAAGTTCTCTTAGTGTAGACGCCGCAATGTCATTTTCATCTTGCATGGCTGCTGGAAGGAGAAGTAGAAATATTGGTCAAAATATGGACGAAGCGGAAGATTATGATATCCAGTGTAAAGGGGGAGAAGGTTGTGATCGATTGCTTTTTTCGTTCAAAGATGACCCAGATTCATTCCAGAAGCGAATGAACTACTGGGCGGCTCGTGTATGGAAACGACCAGTCTATTTGGAGTCTGATCCACTTGACTTTGTTCTTCTCCATGAGATTTTTGAAGATTCTATTCACTGGAAGTATGTCAATAGCACAGAACCGCGAGATATAGCGAATGTTACCTTAGACAGAATCGCAAGAAAAGATTCACTTGAACTCGGATTATCTTTATATTTTACATTTTACGCCCTTCAAATGGACGCATCATTTTTCTGTGCAGATATTGAGTGTAGCAGTAAGCCATATTTGTCCGCTGTAGGAGATTGTGTTTGTGCGGATTCTGAATGTGAATTGGACCTTCTTTCGAGGGCATTCCAGGCAGGCGGGGCTGTCACAACAGGCCCCGCAATAGGGGCGCGTATGGGGGATTTACCCTTGGATGCAGCTCAACCCTTTTGTCCAAAGTCTCAATTTTGGGACCAGTCCATGGCGCAGTGTTCTGACCTGCTGGACAAGCCCCACATTTGCGGACAGAACATCAATGGAAAGCCGATGACTTTTACTGAGGATACCAATGGGCAGATGTCTGAAGAAAGCATCAAAGAACTTCAGAACAATGAGAATAGTGCTGGATTTGTCAACGTGCGATCGGGTGGCTGCACGAAATTGTGTGGCGAGGATGAAGCTCCACGGGTTGCTAGAAAATACAAAATGTGCAAAGATCAACGTTCTGATATTGAAAAGTCACAAGATCAAATTGCTGGCATTTCGGCGATGGTGCCTTTCTATGGCTCATTCTACGGGGGAATAGCTAGTTCCATCATGGGAATGTTTGACGGCCCGCAAAAACCAAAGGTATGCTCTACCGATATCGCATTCTGTGTACCGCTATGTGGTGGGGAGACATATTTACATACATATGTTGTGAAAGATAAAGGTGATACTCTGGAAGTGCTCAAAAAGGTGTGTGTTAAAAAATGCCCTTCTCCCTACAAGGCCGACCCAAAATCATTTAAGTGTGTGGCCAATTGCTTGCCTGGTCAGTACGAAAAGGAGGACACCAAAACAGGCAATACTATATGTACCGAAGATTGTGGAATAGATATTGCAATTGATGCCGGTGACGTGAAGTTTTGCATTAAAAACACTGTCCTTGGTTTCTACAATGTTAGCATCTCTTTGGCATCTTTTCCTTCCGTATCATGTGCGAAAGGGAGTGTGTATCGTAATAACACAGGTTGGATGTATTTTGGAGGACAAGGTCGGGTCGTTTCCCATCCAAGCAAGGCTTCTGTCGTGATGGTTACTTCTGTGAATATTCGTGATCTAAAAAGGGGTTATGGCGAGTTGCTCAAGCTCGATCCTAAGCCACCAGTCCTGAAGTCATATGAGAATGCCGATGGGGCTTTCGGATGTATTGACACAGATCAGAGTTATCCCACTGGAAACCAAATACATACTCCTACGGGAATTGGTGATCGAACACGTCTTGTACTTCTTTTTGATAATACCGATATGAATTACCTAGTAATCGACCAGAGTAATTTTGAGCTTCGAAAGGCTCGTAAAGATGAGTCACCTCAAGCATTCATCTTCAACGGAGGCGTTGGTGGGCGGGGGGGCATATGCCTTACGGACCTTTTGGATAACGACCGCTGCCGCCCGATTGAATATTTTAGCAATAGAAATTCTACTATTACTGGGGGCTTGCATTCTTCTGGAAATTTTGAGCCCTTTCTTCATTTTAATGAAGTAACAAAGACTCTTCGCTTGGGCAACAATGAAAAATACGGATGGCGCACATTTCTCGAATTTCACGTGTTGGATAAAGTGACCAAGCCATACGGCAGTTGCGCTGGAGAAGCAATGCTTATGCAAAAGGCAACTTCCTTTCCTGTCTCATTCCCATCCATCAAGGCCCCCTGCCGGGATTGCAAATTGTCAACATTTTACAGTGGATATGGGTTTGTTACTGGTGGAATTCCATTACTAGATTTAAAGGTCAATTTGAACCAAGGCAGGTACGCTCATGATTTTTTTGCGACCTATAAAGAGGGAAGCAAAGCTTCCGATGTAGCTTTCGCGCTTAGTAGTGTAGATTCCCGGTGCTTTATCGCATGTACTTCTCTCATTACAGAATGCAAAGTGTATTGTGCGACTAATGTCATTTTGAGCACTTCGCCGCCCCTGGAATGGCAAAATCTTGAAGTAGATGTTATAATGAAAATGCTGGACTTTTATGACCTTGCGCATTATTTTGAATTTTACAAAGTACTCCAGTGGTGTGATAAAGACTGGACCACAAAAAATACAATGTGCAGTGATGCCATAAACTGGCTTGGGTCTATATACCGAAATGCTGATTCTAGCACACGCCAGTTAATTGAGCGCAACGTGAAAACAAGAGACTATGCTTTCTATACAGCGAACCCCATTGGGAACAGAATTAAACCAGAAGAGCGTAATTATATAGGACGAGAAGCCATAAACTACGCTTCAATATTACAAAGGTATATCGCCGACCTGAGGGCTGGTATCGACAGATCTAGCGGAAGCACTCGGGCCCGAACATATCAACTTCTAAAAGACATCAAAACTGCTTACAATATATTGGTGTATGACCCAAAGTATGGTTCCTTTGAGCGAACATGCAAATCTATTCTTTTGGAATATGTTGCCCGGATGCATCATTTGAAGAATAAGCTTTTTTCTCTTCAATTGGTCGGGACAAATGGAAAGTCGCCCATTCTTCTGCATATGTGCATTGGTGGTCAGACGAAAATTAAATATAACCGTCGCTCTGTGCACGAAGCGATTAATGTTCATCAGAGCACACTTGCCCAGAACGGATTCAGAGCACAGCAACGTCACCATGATACTTTTTCCGAGCGTATTCATAACGCTACAAACTTAGCTCATATGAAAACGTGGAGCAGTGGCATAAATGAACAAATGAGAGTACGAAGACAAGACCAAAATTTAATTGTAGAGCAACAAACAAGAAGTGCAAATGAACTCCTGGACAGAATCAATGTCACTTGGGAAAAGCCCGATCCCAAAAAGCTGTGTAACGGTGATAGTCAGGGTTTTTTTTGTATGACTGGTTACAATTATACTGAACTAGTTGTCATTGAGTTTACTTTGCATCATGATACTTTAATGGGCGGTCAGGGTGAGGAGGTGAGCGATGTCATCCGTCACGTCTGCCCAATCAAGCGTGAAGAAGGAATGGTAGGAATTTCTGAATGTCGATCTCCCCGTTTCAATATTCCACCAATTGAGGGCGTAACAGACAAATATAATCCTGGGTATCTTATGTTTATAATGGACTTTGAAAACTACGTTTTGCGATTTGATCTTTTTGTTTACAATCGGTATTTGGATCAGGATTATCTGACCTACATTTCACATGGGTATGCTGACCAGGAGTGCTTTTCGGGAAATATTTGCTATGGTGGTTCTTCTTCTGAACGGCTTTTACTACGAAGGCGTAGAATTGGCGATCAATTAGCTCCCGGCGTTAACAATGTGCACATATCGTCTCTGAAAATGCATTTCAATGATACTGAGTATTTTCAAGCAAATCCATTTGCTGCTTACGTGCGCCCGTGTAATGTCGTAGAGATGAGTAACCCATTGAATAGCCGCAAGCTCATGCTGGCATCTTACGTTCGCTTTAATTATGCGAATAGGGTAGAATATCAAGATGTGTTGTTTGTGTATCTTTGTAACAGTGCTTGTGAAAGACGAACGATGGTGCTAAATATGCAAGGTGACAATGTTCAAGATAGTGCCGAATTTCAATTTCCCGATATGACGATGGAGTATAACAAGAATATTGAAAGCTCTATGGCCTCTCTTCCCGGTGCACCCAAAGAGATAGTGCTTCGTTACTCAGAAGATCTTGCAGCGGATAAGTATACTTTAGATCTATACAATCTTCACATTGATCAAATGGAATATATACTGTCAAATTTGACCTTATACTACGGGATGCTTGATAACGCTGAGTTAACTATTCGGGGCGCAGGAAGCGTCTTGAAGTTTAGTGGATTTCTCTCTGTTTTAAATATTATAAGGGATAGATTGACAACAGCGTTTTACAATGTCAGGCTGGGAAACAGTTCAAAGCCGCATACCGACCCCTTTGTGGGAGAGACATATCGACTCTCGCGAACTCCAGGTGATTTGTTTGCCAGGATGCTTTCTGAATTAAAAGTCTACTATCAGTACATTCAAACGATCGAGCAAGTTATGGGCGAACCGGAAAGCGTCGTGTCGATAATGCAAAAAAACGATGCTCAAAATATTCTTTTAAGCTCGTTTGACTACGTCAAGAATGAACTCAGAGATATAGAAGAGGATATTTCTTTGGGCTTGACTAATGGGACCAGACCTTTAACCTGGGAGGCATTGTCGTTTTTTTTTGAAAACAGTTTCCGTCCAGAATTCAAAGCGTATCGTTATTTACTTATAACGTTGGATACATGGGTGGTTCAAATTGATAGACGAAACGCCACCGAGCAAATCCATTGTATTACACGTGGTGGAAGGCGCTGTTTGGATGACAATTTCGTGGGGGCATTTGCACAAATGATTATTCGATATGAAATGAACACCTTTACTGGGGACATACGCTTGGAAGTTCAAACCCCGTGTGAAGACAAGACCGTCCGTCCTTTATGTAGATCTAAATGGCTCAGGTATATAGATATGCGCTCAAACGAGGACCAAAGGATATATTCAACCTCAATGGGTGATGTAACCGTCACATTAACGTCTCATGAGTACAGGGCAACTGGCCTTTCTTCCAATATGAATGTTAACGAATCTTGGTATTCATCATCTCCCGATGACTTGAACGCTCTTTACAAGGCAACGTGTGGAGTCTTTTATGATCTAACTCAGCCTTTAATAGATCGCAACTGCACCTGTTTGACAGGATATGACCCTGTAAATTGTCGCTGTAGCACCGCTCGCCACCAAACAGAGGATTCAAGTGGAAATTGTGTGTGTAACACAGAGAATCATTTTGCTCAAGTAACTGGGACAAATGATTGCGCCTGCGATCGAAGTAAGTTTTTCGTGAAAGATCCTAGTGACCCGAATTCTTGTATTTGTGACCCATCGTTGAATAGGGTGTATGATAGTGTTAAGGACGAGTGCCGTTGCAATGAAGATGCAGGTTTTTTTCCAATGGATGGTGTAAATGTTTGCAAATATTCTCCCAGTGTTTTGGTGAAAGTTACATCAGTTAGGAAGGTAAACTGTGCTTCAGGATTTTGTTTTGACTTTTCCACGCTCGAATGCACAAAGCTGAGTAGTGGTGAATTATGCAGAGGCGCAAATACACTGGTCAAGTCAGAATTGGGTTTTGACGGAGGGAGTGTAAAGCAAAGAAATAATACATGGTCTCAAATGACAGATGCAGGGACGTACCAAGAGGTTCCGAAAGATATCATGTCTGGCGACGGTAACAATGTCGAAAAGAAGCTAAAAGGATCGAATACTCTGGAAATGCTGGAACGTGAAGCGTACAAAAATCAAAGTGCTGCTAAACTACCTTCTGATGGTTTGCAAAATGACCCAGAATTGGTTAAAGAGCTTACAATTCGTATTTCCCAAAGGTATCTTGTTCCTACTAAGATAATTAAAATTGGAGAGTCAATTATTTCAGCGGTATATCCTTTACGCATTCCTATACAACCCTCTGCCTTTCTATTGAACAGCGGAGCGAAGAAACTAGGCCTTAGTACTATTACCGATTTGGAGATAGACAGCCAGCCCTTAAGTCATATTCCAGAATCTTTCTTCTCTGGGCTGGGCAATGCCAGAAGGGTGAAAATTACCAATGCGAAACTTTCAAGTCTTGCAGGATCACAAGCAATGTTTGGATTGACTTCAGCGACCGAGCTGGATTTAAGTGGAAATAATCTGAAGGCGATAGGCTATAATTCCTTTGACAATACACAAAAACTGTCAATACTCAAACTTAACAAGAATCAAATTAAGACACTTGACACCCGGATATTTTGTCTTTTAGAAAGCCTTGAGCGCCTTGAAGTTGATAGCCTAACGCATATATGTCTTCCTGTTACACTCTTTAATAGTTTCGATTTTAAAGTGTTAGTGGACGGTTCAAGTGTGATAACCCCATTCGAAAGTATGCACCCTCGATACAAATGCAGTGAAGATAATGGTAAGTCACCTTGCGATTCCAATTGTTTTGTTTTTTTATCCTTTACTTTACTTTTTGAGGAATTCAAATAAGTAACACACCCTTCGCTGTTTTGCTTGAAATAGTATGTGGTCACAAAGGCAATATCAAATGCCGGTCAAATATGGGACCTTTTCCGCTGTCAATGGTCTGTCACTCAACATCTACAGTGCCTGATTTTGATCCTAACGATAAAGCCAAAGTTTTATTAATCAAACCCTCTAAATCAGGCCTGTTTGGAGAAGATGCTTATGTTGAACTGCCTTACTCAAAATTTCTTTACCAGACCGAGCGAGAGAGCATCAACATCAAAGAAAACGATGAACATGTATCTTTGGAAAATTTTAAAGCTGCCATTTTTATTGGGGCAAATATTCCTGTAATTAATGTAAATGCTTTTCAAGGTCTTTACTTTTTGGATACCATGATATTTGAAAAATGCCAAATTTCGTTCATAGAACCGGGGGCATTTCGGGATATGACTATTTTAAGACACCTGGGTATCGTGGGGAATAATATTGACAACATTGCTGATGGTACATTTTCTGGCTTGAAAAGTTTGAAAGTTCTTAATCTGCAAGGAAATCAAATCACAACTGTAGAACAACACGCTTTTCAATCTCTTGGAATGTTAGAGGATCTTAACTTGGAAGGCAACCTGCTATCAGAGCTAGATTCGTCTCTTTTCGAAAGCCTGCCTTCACTTCAAAAACTTAGATTAAGTTTTAATGGAATTCGCTCTTTCCCGAAAGATATATTTTCAAAACTTTCATCCATTCGTGAGATTGAGTTAGCAGGCAACAAGGATGCGTTTTTGGATGATGTTTTTGTTGGGGTCCAAACTAGTTTGACTCGCATATTAGTAGATCTAACAACTATTGTCTGCCTACCATATAGAATGTATTCATATACAAATGTGTATCCAATGGCGAATTTGGTTTTCTGTACTGATGACAGTTCTTCTGTGGACAAACTGTCTTGCCCTCCAAGTGCTCGTAAATGCCCAAAGGATGCAAGGGTTTGTAGATCCGACGCTGACTGTAATAGGTCTCGCTTCAAAGGTGGGTTCAATTATTGCAGCCCAGAGGGAAAGTGTGTTTGTAGTGATCACCTAGGTGGACCGTACTGCAACATACCGTTAGGTCATTTGACCATATCTGTCTCTTCCTTCAAAGAGGATCGTCGCGTTTATAATATCCCCTTGTACAGAGGCAGTCTGAAGCTTTTTGTGCCTAGTCTTACTGAGCGTCTGTAAGTTGATGTATAACTTCTTATGTGTAGCAGCGGAAGAAAGACATTATCTAACTACTTGTTTTATATCGTGTTGTTTTTTTGGTCGTAAGTGTGATAGTTTGCCCTTATATCGATAATATTATTTTTAACGATGATCTGTTTCAAAGTCTAACCTCATTGAAAGGCATAACGTTGAAAACAATATATCCAGTTTTGGATACCATTATCCCCGATGATAATTTTTTTGCCACCCATCCTCAAATACTTTCGGAAGATGATATTATTTTCCAACCAATTCCTGCATGGAAAGGGGAGCGTCAGGTTCCCCAGACTTACCGCTTTCCATTCACGCATGTTCCTTATATTCAACATCATGCACTTTCCCGCAGGCAAAGTAAGTTTTTAAATACCATAATATTCCATGTACCACAAAAATGTGTATTAATACTCTTAATATTCTCTGTTATGATTTGTGTAACAAATATATCTAGATACACAGCAAACGGTGTCCCCTTGCAAATGTGTTCGCGACCTCGTTAACGAGTGTGAGTACTTCGCCTTACAGTCGATGAAGCCCGAAAGAGGATTTCAATTTCAAACCATATTGCGAGATATATCAAGAAAAACAAGCGATTTTAATGTCTTTGATCGCGATTCTACTCATATGTGTGGTTTTGGTGTCGGTAGTAGTGTTGGTGAAAGTGTAGAAGACGTCATTGTCGGTAAATATGTTGGGATATCTGGTGGTAAAGTTGTATCAATGGTTTTTACAGATACCATTCAAAGAATGTCGGGTAAGCCTCTAACTTATCGCTTAATTGTGATTGTTGAAAAAGAAGCCGTCGTGGGACAGCGGAGGTCGGTGTATGAGAGGATCATATCCCCGAATGAGCTATACGATTTTGACATAATAGTTGACTCAAAGTCTGAGTATTGGCCGGAAACACAAATTATTTCCGGTCGGAGTGTGATCGTTTACACCAAAGCCCTAACAGGTATATCTCCCCCTCACTTTAGCTCTTTGTACGAGGACTTGACTACTGAAAATAAGAAGACGCTATATTTTAATTACTTTCCCGCTCGCTCCTTGAAAACCGTGTGTGAGCCGAATTACATCTTTTTAGATGGGGTCCGTGTTAACAACCAATATCGAGAATGTTTCAATTGCAACTCACCTTCTGAGTGCGAGTACCTGTCCTTTCGACTAACGTATGCTCAAAGAAAAGTTGGAACATCTTCTTCGGCTTCCGAATCTCAGGCAGAAACAGCCTTGACTGCTACATCAAAAGTGGAGATACGTTCCGTCGTCTGGGCGTTTGGATCTAGTCACATCACATCAGCTCAGAAACCACTGTGTTCATTCTTATCAGATGCCTTGAAAAGTGCCCTTCAAACGACTGATAACGGCCAAACTAAACTGGATCTGGTTGGTGTTGACATTCGCATGTCTGGATGCAATGCACTGAAAATATTTAGCTCTACTGTATGCACCTCTGGTTCTGACTCTGATAAAGATGATCAAATGAGCACCATTAATTCTTTTTCCATTAATCACATAACATCGACAGAAAAGCAATTATGCTCAGTGGAAGATTTGGATCTGCGCTGTATTCACTCAACTATTGCCTTTGAACAATCTTTTTACCTATATTTGGGATTTGTTACGGACAAGATCATATACATTCGCTTTGGCAGTATTTTCTTGCAGTCAAAAGCTTCGGCAGAAGATACACAACTTCCTCCTCTGACTGCCCTTATTCTTGAAGACAGTGTTACAAAATCGAGTATCCAATCCGCATATCTCAAATCCTTTAAAATGGTAAAGGGGTATTCGCATTGCCAATTTAAGGTCTATGTAAAGGTTGCCCCTTGTTCAAAGCAAATCAAATTGTGTCATCAATGCCAGCGGAATAATTATGAGAGTCCGTGTTTTACGGCACCTTGCGTCAGTCACATAACGGGGGTGGCATGTACCTCCCATGGAACGTGTGTGGGTGGTAGATGCTTATGCGATGAATTTTGGACTGGGCCAGACTGTAGCATTCCCACATGTGGCGCGGATAAGTCTGGAATGTACTTGCCTTGTTCCGGTAGTGGGCAATGCGATACACGATCTTATTCATGCTTGTGTGATAATCCACATACTGGAAATCTTTGCAACGCATGCCGCAGCAGTATTGACTGTTTGAATGGGGGTTTATGTGAAGATGGGAAATGCAAATGCACCGAGCTTTTTGGTGGACCATTATGTCAGTATCATTATGTATCTATTAGATATGCTATGCCACCTTTTGTTAATCGCCTACAATTTAAAGCTCGTAGAATTCTTCTAAAGCCATTTATGATTAGTGAACCTGTGAGCAATGATCCCAATGCTCCACGCTCAGCTTTTGACGTTACGGCCCTTGAAATCAATCTTCTGTTACCTAAATACGACATTCAACTCGCCCCGATCCGCGAATTGCCCGCGTACATGCTCTATGGACTTGAAAATCTCAGGTTTTTGAATATCTCTGGGCTAGTAGATGAAAGCGAAGTATTTACAAGGGGTTTCGTAGTTAACGATATGATAGTGAGTGCTCGTATATTGGATACGGTTAAAAATTTAAGGACTTTAATTGTCAGCGCAAATCAAACTCTTTATGCTGATAACCTGGGCCAATATTCACTTCGAGGTCTAAATGTTTGGATGAAAATATGCAGAATTAATCCTACTCAATGCAAATCAAAATATCTTGCTCGCACACCTTTTCCTTTAGAAATCTATTCTCGGGCTAGGGTGGAAACTCAAAGCTTTGCAGAAATACCATTGGAATCGACTTCTTGGCATGTTCGAATGGATGATGAGAGCAGTGTGACATGTGACAATTTATCGGATCGTGAAAAAAAGGATGCCAGTCTTCATTTTTTACCATACAACAAAGAAAACAAGGACGCTAAAACGACAGTGAGCATATTGCTTATACGAAGAAATTTTTTAGCGAAGAGAGGCAACGTTCAATTTTTACCCAACGAGGTCAGAATGAAAACAGCTAATATTGATCCACAAAATGTTAAGAAGTGTGATAATAAGGATGGCGAAGCGCCGAAAGGCATTTTATCCAATGCAGGGTCTTCTATATGGACTGGGGAGACTTTTGGATATGGTACATTTCGTATCAAATTCTCCTTCTTACTCTCATGTGATACTTTCCCTGTGATTTGGTTAATTTCTCGTGCCAGTATGTCCGATCCTGTTTTTTCATACTATCATCCAGATTGTTTGGGGACAATTCAGCTATTTGGAGCTTCGGACGGCTTATGGTACAAGAATGATGGTTCTGAAGGACTTTGCAGTAGCACAACGTTTGAATTCCAAACTTACTCCACTCCTGTGTCTGTTTATAATATGTTTGAACCAGCCTATTTCTATAGTCCACCAAAAGGTAGTTGCGTAAAGAAAAAAACAAAAGATGGGGTGCTTAGTAAAGACGACGCAGAATGTGTGTTCTCAGACTTCCCAAAGCGTACATCCAGTTTTTTGTCAAGCGATAACCTAGCTTGCAGAAAAACAAGCTATCTGTGCTCTAAGCAAAAGAATGCACTTGCAAGCTCAACGTATACCGGAAAAGGCTGTCGAATTCGATCCCCCATTGACAAGCACTTAAATCAAAAAATAGTGGCAAAGGATGGAACCCGAGTGACTATGGAGGTTCAAGCAACTGTTACCAAACTCGGAATGGCCATTCACTACGAATACTTTGAAGGTGGGCTCGAAGAGATTGATCCTATGGCCACAGACCAAAACCAATCCGGTGAATCCGGTGACTTTGGAGCAAAGAAAAGCAGTGCATCAGGATCTCGGGTAGGAAAAGATGGGGAAAGCAAATGGAACAATCGTGTAAAGAAAATGCTTTTGCATGCGAATGAATTTGTGCCCATGCCTACAGCCCCATGGCATATAAATATAGGAATGCATTCTATAAGGGGAAATGCTAGTAGCGCAGGAGAACTTCTCCAGGTTGTGTCTGTGAGTCATGCACCTCTTTGCAAGCCAAGCGAAACAAAGGTCTATCTTATTGTTTATCAAGACTATACCCAGTCCCACGGGGGGGATATATACCCTTTTTCGGATCTTAGCTGGAGAATGGCGACCCAAAACTTCAATGAGGACAAGATATATAGGGATGATACACTAAATGTTTCTTGGATGAATGAATTTCTTGATCAAGTAGGTATCGAGTTTCAGTTATACTTTGACGAAGACAACTTGCCTGGCGGCTCCAAGAGCACCGACGAAGTTCGGCGTTCGTGTTCTATTGCCTTCGTACCCTCACTAAGCCGGTCCAAACCAACTGGGATATATCGAACAGCAACCGGTGGCAGCCGCCAGAACTCTTTACGCTATCTTTACAAGCGCTACGGAGGAAAGACGACTATATCACGAGAAGAATTTGGGGAAGGACTGCTTGAACTAGGTATTATATACAATGGAGAACAAGACATAGGGCTAATTGAGAAATTAGCCAGCCTGCCAACCAATGGCTGCGCTAGTCCCGTGTGCTCCTACCCACAATAAAATAAAAAGGCAATAATAATTCAATAAACGCTACTTTGAGGGCTAGTCACGAGCTTCCAATTCCTAGTTTCATTTGACATTGCTACAAAATTCTTTCGGCAGCAAATGTCCGTCGCTGTGTTTTATTTTCTTCATCTGCTGCTTCCATTTCCTATCATCAACGGTGTACGGAGAAGCTGCTGTGCATCCCGGGAACTTCGGCCTACTCTATTCACTGACGGCTACATAGTCATACTCCCCATTTCCCTAGCATTTGAACATTATCTCCTTCTATTTCTTCGTCGCCACTCTCTTTTCCCTTTATCACACTGCCACTCTATCTGAGCATGGAGTGATACCATGTTTACAGCTCGTTCAGCTTCTTCTTCAGCAAGAAAGGATGCGTTCCTTACTTTCCAACCCACTACACAGGAAAGAATCGTATTTTTCGGATAGTTGATGAGGCTTCCCAGGAGAGTCCTTTCTCTGTCTCTGCTTGCAACACTGGCTAAGTCTAGATATCCTCTACATGTGTTTATGTGATCCACTGCTTATACTTCAATACCATTGGGTAATGGGCAGAAAACCCCCCTTCTATATGCTTCTCTTCAGTTCTCTTGTCCAGAGTTTGCCTCTCATCCACAGTCAGGTATACTCTGCATATAGACCTTTGATGGGAGACTTCTTCAGCTGTATGATATTCTCGAAAAAGTTTTAAGGTCTTCATCACTTACTACCCATCGTTGCCTCACATTGCCCTATTTCTATCGTTCCTTGTTGGAGATCTTTTGCTCTGGCTGGATCAAGGCAGTCTCGTATGGATTGTCCAATTCGGAGTCTTTGAGCTGTGGATCTCTTAGGTTGACGTTCTCCCAATAGACCATAAGTATACTATTTACGACTTTCTCACGGAAGATTTTATAGTAGCGTGTCGTATCGCTGTCCTTTACTTTGGCCCATTCGCCTACTCAAACTGACTCCCGGTTACGGCTCCTGATGTGCTCGTGATATTTTAATTTAAGACTTTCGTGAGTCTTATGAATCCAGATCATATCTTAAAGTTTAATTCTCTGGTGATTGGTCCTACCTCGTGATAGAAAGGGCTTCATCGTTCTTGGGGTGAAAAAATGACTGTTGTCTTGGTCATACCAGGCCTTGATGGTATCCGCTTCCATTTTCTACAATCTCGTGCAGAACGCCTTAGCTCTCTCCTCTTCTGGTTGCCTTAGTCTATTCCTTTCCGGCAATGTTGACCTTGGCGGCCGCAGGTTCTCCATGTTCTTCCTGATCGGGGTTCGGAGGATCTCCACCTTAGACCGTGTCAGCTCGAACTATCCGTTTTCAGACTTGGTCTCGTCGTGAGAAAGCTGCTACGACTAGCTTCGGCTTCATTCTCCTGACCTTTTTTTTTTTTTTGCCCTCTCTCCTTAGGGGACCCTTTCCTTTTATTCATTGGATACTTTA
>PDIM01000045.1:74826-98827 GCA_002811675.1 Ichthyosporea sp. XGB-2017a | reverse complement strand
CCCTAATGCCATTGACACAGGCTCTCAACTTACCATTTATCGTCGGCAGCTCCGTAGCATCCAGTACCGACAATCTATCCTCCGGGTAGAATTCAGAGGCGAAACAGCTCAAAATCAGATTATCGTGCCCTGACCCCCTCAAGGGTGGGTCCCTTGGCTCTGCATATGTAACATAGACCCTTCCTCTTTTCTTTTTCATAACACGGTATCTGTAACAAACATTGTCATCTGCATTGAGCTGAACCCATTCCCCCTCCTTTACTGAAGCCGAGCTTCCCTTTGAGGGTTCCTATAACTCTGCGAGTCCATTGCTTCTCCTCTTCCGTAAACCTGGTTCTACCTCTCCGTTCAATGTAGTGTGACATTTCCTCCTCAGAGCCCTACAGAACATTTTCCTGACCTTTTCAGATGGGTTTAGAAAGCCGAATCCATTCTGTGGGGCTTGGTGAGTTAGTTGTTCTATTGAAAGTCGAGTTCACCCCCGGGTCTGTCCATATACAATGGTGGGAGGCTGCTAACAGGGTGGAGAGAGAGTCTCTGCATCAAGGTGAAGGAGAAGGGCCTTTGGAATTCCTGAGTGACCACGTGATCCCTCAATTTCTCCACACGTCTTTTAATTTTTGCGGTTTGTCCCTTTTCCCTCTTTTTTTTATTTTTGTTGTTGTTGTTGTTGCTTTTGAGGATTTTGGTGCCTTTTTGACTCCCGTAGCTGCATTTTCTATTTTGGTTCTTTCTGATTCTCTATTGATGCAGAGGGATCTGGTAGAGGAAGGAATGAGGGGGGCCATATGCTAGGTGCTCAAACAAACTTGAAAAATGAAAGGCATAAGTAAGCGAGGGGGAGCGTTATTCGCACATAGAGAAAAATACACAATGTCGTTTTCCTCCGGACTCAGGGGATCAGTTAAAGGCTGGATGAGGATGGCATATGTGACCCTGTGTTTATCTCTTCTGATCCCTAGCTCGGGTCTCTTTGGGGAGGCCGCAGATGCTGATGCTTATTCGGATGGTGTGGTGAGACCTGATAATAATAAGTTCCAAGCGTACAAAAAGGCGACTAGCACTCTAAACGAAGCCAATTCCAAACTGTATGGGGGAGGAAGGCCAGGTGTTGGGTCCAGGGTTAAGCAGGAGAGAAACTATCGTGAATTTGAGGGGCAGTTCAGGAAAGAACAGACAGAAGGACAGAGTGATGTAGGGATTAAGAGTGAGCGTGAAATGAGCGAGGCTCTTCTTGGTGGTGGTGGACAAGAAGAAAGTGGAGGGGTCAGCCAGGCTCTTGATAATGTGTTCAAATCAGAAAAAGATGAGCAAGAACAAATGGATTCGGGATTAGGTCAATATGGCCCTGGCGATGATGGGGGAGCCTCCCTCCAGGCCAATCAAAAGACCAATTATGTATCTCCTGTAGAGTTCCAAGCAGCGTGTGGGTATAACATATTGTATGACACTGAGACAGTACCCATTTTTGAGCTAACTTCGCCAATGAAACAACAGAATATTGTTGGGGTGACGGTGAACACAGATACAAAAGCATCTGTTGATGTCACTGGTGCTTCTTCAATGCGGGAGGTTCTCAGTAATATACAGCAGGCAAAGAACACCAATGCAGGGCTTTCGGGGGATTTAGGAATCGGGGCAGGAAAAGGTACGAAGAAATTTGGTGGTAATTTGGGGATGGAATTATCAATGTCAAAAAGCGAATCATTTAACAATGTGCAAAACATGAAAATGAAGAAAGACACCCGGTTTTCGATTGTGACAGTGAGTCTTTCTGTAGCTGAAGTTACTCTTACTCGTAGTAACATGATGTTAAAGCAAGGCTTTCTTGATGAATTGAGACGCTTACCAATCATTCCAAAGGCAGCCGATATCAATGACGTTCGCTCATTTTTAGAGAACCCTCAAAATTCTCAGTATATACACGAGTATTTTCGATTCTTTGATAAATATGGAACACATTATAGACGAAAGTCTCGCTTTGGGGGATCTTTGCGATATGTTTTCAAATCCTCAAGATCTGCGAAAAACAGTAAGTCAGAAACAAGTAAGGAAGCTTTGGCGTGCCAAAGTAAGTCTGTCTACGGAAGTGTGAATTATGAGAATACTAGGCCTCCCGGGGAGCAAAAAATGGAGGACTTGAAAGCTTTGCATGGTGATCCGTATGATGGCGGCGTTCCTAGTAAGGCATCGCATTATCTAGGTAGTGCCCTTCTGGGAAAATTAAAATCACTTTTTCATCGACGAGAGAAATCTTCAAGTAATACCCCTCCTCAGACACAGAATGCACAAATAACCAGCACTGCAAACCAAAATCAAGACGATGAAGAAAACGAAGATGAGGGCGAAGGTGAAGACGAAGATAGTGAATCTGATGAACATTCTGTGGAGCAATTAGAAGCTAATATGTTCCTTAGAAGACCTTTTTCGGATGAGTCTGCAAGAGCAAAGGTAGAAAGCTGGGAAAGGATGGTTACCGAGCATGGTTCATTGCTTTACGAAGACGAAGAGGCTTTCGGGGCTGATGTTAACTCTTTTCGGCAATATCACGATGAGTATGATGATTTGCATTTATATGATAAAGAGGGAAGCACAGACTTATTTGATATATTAAGGTTTGTAAACAAAACAAGTAGCCCGTTTGATGTGAATAGCCGCCTAAGCAAAGATGACGGATCGTATATTGAAGCCAATATGTCGAATGGGAATTCAGGAACATATGACATAGGATCTTCATATAGACAAATGTTCGAACCCAGAACATATAAGACCTTTCCAGTTGACTTAACTTCTGCTGCGTATTGTTTGCAGGCGCATAGCAATTTTTATAAGGCCCTTTCAAAAGGCAGTGTAGAAGATAAAAAAGTATCTTTTCAAAAAAGTAAGACATCGATCTTAGGCTTCAAAAATTCCCACACAGATCGTGAACATGTCAGAAGAAGAAGGGCAAATTTTAACATAGAGGGCACACATTCTCTTTCGGAATGCTTGGCTGATTTTCAAAGAACGCGAAATCTGAACCAAGCCTCTGATAAAGATGAGAAATATGACATTGAATGTAAAGGTGGAAGTGGATGCGAACAGCTTTTGTTTAGTTTTAGCTCAAGTCCCGAAGGACTGATGCAGAGAATATCGTTTTGGTCAATAATGGTATGGCGCTTTCCAGTGTATCTCAATTCAGACGCCGAGGATTATATTTTGCTTGATTCTCTTTTTGATGACACTATTCACTGGCGCTACGTTAATTCCACGAATCCCAAGGACATTGTAAATGTGTCACTAGAGCGAATCACAAGAAAGGACTCTATGAGTCTTGCATTGTGGGCATACTTTGTATTTCATGGACAGCAACTTGATGCCTCAGTATTGTGTTCGCATCTAGAATGCAGAACCCCCCCAATATTGACTGCTTCAGGGGAATGTAGCTGTGGCAGTGAGAATTGTTCTTTAGACCTTGCATCTCGCTCAATGCAAGTTGGCGGTTCAACTCCAGCGGACAACAACGAGTTGTTTGGCTCACTCACCTCGGTTGAGGATGCGCAGCCTGCATGCTCAAAATCTGAATTTTGGAATATTGATAGAGGGGAATGCGTTGATTTGTTTGATGTACCACACGGATGCGCTTTGCAAACTGGTGGTGCTAACCGTGTAAGTGTAAGATATGGTGGATGCACAAACAAATGCGAAACGGATGAGATGGTGAAAATTGCTACGTCCCATAAGCTTTGTGAAGATCAAACTTCGGAAGATGAAAAGCGAAAATCAATGAATCCCTTTATGGAGATGGTTGGGAAGGTGAGCAACTTTTTTTTTACAAAGGCGGATGCGTTGTCGGACACACCAAAAATATGTAGTGAAGATGTATCCTTTTGCGTACCTCTATGTGGCGATGGTACATACTTATACTCAGTTTATCAAGATGTGTACGGCCAAGCAACCTCAACCATACAAAATTATTGTGTTCAAACTTGTCCAGCGCCTTTTAAAGCAGACCCTAATTCAATGAAATGTATTGAAAAGTGCATGGAGAATCTCTTTGAAAAAGAAGACCCCAAAAGTGGCAATCGTTTATGTGTGGAAGATTGTGGGACAGATATTGCAATTGATAATGGATCAGTTCGTTATTGTATCAAGAATTCGGTGCTTGGATTTTATAATGCAAGCATATCGCTAGCATCATTTCCGTCGGTGACGTGTGCCAAAGGAAATGTATATCGAAATCACACCGGTTGGATCTTCTTTGCTGGCCAAGGGCGTGTTATATCTCACCCAACAAAAGCCTCTGTTATAATGGTAACTGCTGTTGCTGTTGGCGATCTCTTGAGAGGTTATTCTATTTTAATGCAAAAGCAGGAAGGAGTGCCAGAGCATGTGAAGAGCTTTAAAGCTACGTATGATAGAACGGGCTGTCATGAAAAATCCCCAGAATATCTGACCGGTAAGCCTCTCTATACACCTCCAAATATTGGCCGAAAAGCAAAAGCCATTATGCTCTTCGATGTTTCAGATATGAACTATTTGGTACTGGACGAGTCAAATTTTGAGCTACGTAAAGCACGCAAAGGAGAACCTCCTCTAGGGTTTATTCTAAATGGTCCTTTGGGGGGGGAGGGTGGCTTTTGTACCAATTTTATGATGGATAATGAGCGTTGCCGGGCTTTTGAAATATTTTCGAATATGAATTCGACCATAGATTTCGGTCGACACTCTTCTGGAGCTCTTGTGCCAATGCTGTTTTACAATGAAGTCACTCGCACCCTTCGTACTAAAGACGTCTCGAGGTATTCTTGGCGGACAGTCATTGAGTTTCATGTCAAGGAGAGAATTACTAAACCATATGGGACATGCGCAGGTGATGCCGTATCTCTAAAAAAAGATACCATGTTTGATGTGACATTTCCTGTAATCCAAGCCCCTTGTTCAAAATGCCAAGTATCAACATATTACAATGGCTTTGCATATGTCACTGGTGATATTCCTTTGCTAGAACTTAAAGTTGGGTTTAATTTTGGATCCTTAAAAGTAAAGAGTATGTACTCAACCTTTGAACAGGGGGCAAATCCGGCATTTGTTTTAAGTAGCATAGACGATCGTTGCCATATAACGTGCTATTTGACTATCACCAACTGCTATATCTTTTGCACAAAGGAACTTGTAGTCGAATGGGGAGCATCTCCCCTTGCTTCTAAAAAGCTATCTCCAACTGTTGTGATGAAATTGTTTGATTTTCAAGTTCTAGCTTCGGGTTTTCAAGAGTTCTCATACTTGCGTGCATGTGAGCGCGACTGGAGCGAATTCAATGAAAGGTGCATTGCGGCATTACGTACGGTTGGAGAAGCTTATACTAAGGGCGGTGCAGTAATCAAAAGTGCTATAGAGTCAAATGTGCGAACGCGGGACTATGTATTCTACACCCCTATTGCTAGCAGGAAAGCCATTATTCCTAAAGAAATGGAAACGATTGGGAGCGAAGCGATCAATTATATATCCATTTTGGAGAAATACAAGGAAGATCTTGATAAGGCGGTTGATATGTCTTATGGCACTGAACGCATGCGAGCTCTTGTTTTAAAAAGAGACATTGACTTGATGTACGGTGTTTTGGCGTATGAACCTAAATCCAAAACTTTTAGCAGACTGTGCAAAGACGTGTTGCTCGATTTAGTTTTAAGGATGAGACACTTTCGAGATAAACTGTTTTCTATGCAGCTAGTTGGAAGTGGGGGAAAGTCTCCTATTATTCTGCACATGTGTATAGCTGGCAAGCAGAAAGTGCGCTATGAGCGTAGATCTGATATACTTAACGTCAAGGCCACCAGAAGTGCACCACTGAAAGAATATGCAACTTATAGTTGGCATCAAAGTAATGACAACAAGATTGGCCCTCATTTTTCCGAACGGCGTCAGCGGGCAGATCGAGATAAGAAGAGGACCAAGAGGCAAAAAAGGGACTCGGGTGCCATCATTGCTAGTCAGAAAAGCAAAGCTTTGGATTTATTAAATCGAATTAATGTCACATGGAATCCTTCAGATCCTAAGGACCTTTGCGCAGGTGATCAGAACGGGTTCTTTTGTATGGCTGGATACAATCACACAGAGCTGGTCGTCGTCGAGTTCACATTGCATCATACTGTGCAAGATAATGGCGGGGGATCAAGAACAGTTTCTGACTCCTTACGACAAGTTTGCGGCATTAGGGGAGGGGAATGCCGCTCAACCCGCTTTTCCGTCCCTGGCATTCCTGCTGGAAAGACCGATAAGTACCCTTTAGGGTTTGTGATGTTTGTTCTTGACTTTGAAAACTTCGTTTTGCGATTTGATTTGCTTGTTCGCGAAGAGCGGTTTGATACAGAATATCTTACCTATCTGTCACATGCATATGTAGATAGGGACTGTTTTTCGGGTGATTTGTGCTATGGTGGAGACGCTGCTGATGTCCTGACTCTGCGAAACAGTATTTTTGCAGACGCATTTACCCCAGGTGTGAATGAAATTTATATCTCGTCTTTGAAAATGCGGTTTAATGACACAGAGTACTTTACGGCAAATCCATTCTCGGCATATATCCGTCCATGCAACCCAGTTGAACTCAGTGACCCACTGAAGAACAGAAAAGTGCTTCTCGCGTCATACGTACGTTTCAACTATGCGGATAAAATGGAATATCAGGATGTGCTTTTTTTGTACTTGTGCAATACTGTATGCGAGAAGCGCATTCTTATAATATCCATTAATGGCGAAAATGTTCAAGCTACTGCTGAATTTAGCTTTCCCGACTTGTCATCTGTGCAGAATCAGCACATTGAAAACATGATATCCGGACAACCATTTCCTCCCAAGCAAGTCGTATTGCGATACTCCGAAGATTTGGCCCAAGATACATATACTCTGGATAGATATACCCTTCCTGTGGTAGGCATGGAGTACATCCTGTCTAACTTGACGAGCTACTATGAAATGATCGACCGTACAGAAGTGGCCTTGCGCAGTTCCCCTTTGGCCGAAGAGCTTTACCCAGGGTACCTATCTATATTAAGCTCAATGCGTGATCGCCTCTTGTCAGTATTTCCGGATGTTCAATTGGGTAATATGTCGAAATCTGATGTTGACGAATATGAAGGCGAGACATTTCATTTGTGGACATCACCCGGAGACATTTTCGCTCGGCTCTTGTCCGAACTGAAAATTTATTTCCGATTCTTAGAAGTCATAGCGAGTGTGACTGGTCAACCAGATAGAGTAGTTTCAGTGCGTCAAAAAAATGATAGCCAGGAACTTCTTTTGCACTCTTTTAGTTACGTAGAGGAAGAACTCAAAGATATACAAAGTTACGTGGGCCTTGGGTTGCTAAAAGGGGTTCAACCGTTAAGTTGGGACGCTCTTATGTATTTTTTTGAGAGTTCCTTTCAGCCAGAGCACCAGGTGTTTAAGTATATATTGGTAATTGTTGATAATTGGGTAATACAAATTAATCGCGGTTTGGGAATATCGCAAACACATTGCATAACGACATCCGGTGATGCCTGCAAAAACAATTATAATCCGGCAAGTTGTGTGGTGAGATACGAAGCGGATCCTATTTTTGGGGACATTCATATTGAAATAACTTCCCCATGTTCAGATGTCAATGCAAGCCCAATATGTCGCACGAAGTTGATTAAATACAAAGATATTTCAATGAAAGATGACAAACAGCTTTACATATCACGAGTTGGAAATGCTGTTATCATTCTTTCTCCGACTGTTTATCAAAATACAGAAACCGCATCCGTTCAGCTCGCAAAGGAAAACACGCTTTATCCTGATGGATATGAAAGTCTTTTAGCTCTACAGAAATCCATGTGTGGGGCTTTTTATGACTACTCAGAATCGGTTTCGAAACGAAATTGCACTTGCTCAGGGGAATATCGTCCTCTTAATTGTAGGTGTAGTGTCAAATTACACGAGCGGGAGATTTCCAATGGAACTTGTGTTTGTGATGAATTTAATCATTTCATTCAGTTTCCTGGTTTACGAGCGTGTGTGTGTGATTACTCAAAATTCTTTGTTCCTGACAAGAGAGATGCCTCTGTGTGTGTATGTGATTCTATGCTTCACCGTGTGTACGACAGTAGCAAGAGGTTGTGTGTTTGTAACGAAGCGGCCGGTTACTTTGAAGACAAGAATAGTAGAAATTGTATATATCAACCTTCGGTGTCAGTGAAAGTGACCTCCATTCGTAAGGCCGCATGTTCCTCTGGTGCCTGCTTTGATTTTCAAACGCTCACATGCAGGCCAAACATAAACTTAAATGAGTGCCCTGGAAGGGACAAACTTCTCACTTCAGGACTAGGGCTGACCAGGGGACCGATTTCGGGAATGCATGAACTGCAAGATGCAGGATCCAACGCGATGCCTAAAGATGACAATATTGTCAAAGGAAATACTGGAACTAAAATCAGTATAGATGAACTAATTGATAACTCATACCAAAACCAAAGCGCTAGCCAGTCACCTTCTGGTGGCCTAGAAACAAATGAAGCTCTTGTAAAAGAGCTCACAGTTATAGAAGGAGGGGGACAGTTCCGGCCTATAAAAATCTTGAAGATAGGACAGAATATTATATCTGCTGTATATGAGCTGAGTGTGTCCTTGGTGCCTGAAGGCTTTGCACTGAATCGCATCTTAGCAAAACTTGGGTTGAGTACCATTACTGATATTACGATAGAAAATCAAAAGGCGTTTGACCATATTCCAGAATCGCTCTTTTTCCTACTTGCTAATGTGCGCTCTTTGAAAATAATCAATTGCAATCTAGCTGATCTTTCGGGCTCCCAAGTGTTGTATGGACTTAGCAGCTTGAATACGCTTGACTTAAGTTCAAATTCCTTGAAAGCTATTGGAAAAACGGTGTTTGATACTGTTCCCCATTTAGAAAACATTAATTTGTCCGGTAACATTATTGAAAAACTGGACACCCGTATATTTTGTCTCATTCCTAAACTTCGAGCTCTGAGTGTGCATGCCAAAACCAAAGTTTGCATGCCCGTAACTCTCTTTAATAACAACGAATTTTCCATAATTGAAAGTGGGGCATTGCTCATAAAGCCTTCAGTCAACTTGGATTACCGCTATAAGTGTGCGGATGAGAATGGTAAGTGGATGTGCTTCTTTGTTTAATTCGTTGAAAAGGAAAGAATTGATGTGCTAAGAAGTTGATTTCATTCACTCTGAAGTATGTGGTCATGAGGGCGATTTCCGATGTTTAAGTAAAAGTGCTCCTTTGTCGAAGGCTTTAAAGTGCATTCCTCGCTCTTCTTTACCCGATCCTGACCCCAATGAAGCCGTCAAAGTGCAATTAATCAACACAAACCCTGGAAGCGAAGATCTGTTTATTGAAGTACCATATTCTTTATTTTTCTTCAGGGCTGAACGCGGTGGACTCAAAATATTAGATGGTAAAGGTGGCACTGTTCCATTGGAAATATTCACCACTGTTATTATTCGCCATGCTCATGTTAGCTCTATCGACGTCGATTTTTTTGACGGTCTTTATTTTCTAACCCACGTTGTGTTTGAGAACTGTGAGCTGTCTAATATTGAGCCTGGTGCTTTTCGGGAAATGGGGAGTTTAGTGTCACTGATTATTACGGGGAGTCGGATTAAGGTAATTAGTGATGGAACATTTACAGGGCTTGAGAAATTAAAAATATTAAATCTTCAAGGGAATGGCATAGAAGAAATAAGTCCAAAGGCATTTCACACCCTTGGGAGTCTTGAATATTTAAATATTGAAGGAAATGAAATTGAGGAAATACACCAAATGCTTTTTGATGGTCTTTCGTCGTTGAATGAGCTTAAGCTAGGGTACAATAGGATCCGCGCGTTTCCACCAAAGCTTTTTTCTAAATTAACTTCAATACGAGAGATTGATGTATCCGGTAACAGGGATAAAGTTCTCGATGACTTATTTTTGGACATCCCCGTGATTCCTAGCATCCTTCGTGTTGATCTAATGACGATTGTGTGTCTCCCCGCGAGTGCATATGAAGCAACGATAGTTTTACCCTCAAGCGATTTAGTTTTTTGCCTTGAGCCTGGTAACACGTCAAACAATAGACAGTGTCCACATTCTTCCAGAACTTGTCCAATTGGGGGAGACATCTGCTATAGTCACAATGAATGCAACCGTGCGCCGTGGAAAGGTGTATACAACTACTGTAGTCCTCAGCACTATTGCATTTGTGGGGAATTTCTTGGCGGGCCGTACTGTAGTGTCCCTTTAGCTCATGTTACTGTGATGGAGTCAGTTGCCGCTCGCAATTCCCGGTTCTTCAACATCCCTTTGTATCCTGGTAGCCTTAGAGAGCATTTGCCTCCTTTTGCTGAACAAATGTAAGTTTTTTTAGCCATCATACTTTTTAGTTCATGTACGGCCATTAAACTAATTTTTCCTTCAATTTGCGGTAACCTTGTTCGTCCTCTGTTACATACACGCCGGATATAATCAAAGCACTCTGAGATGTCCCTTTCTGGACAGCAATATTTTCAATAATAATCTTTTTGCAGGCATGAATTTCATTCGAAAAATAGTACTGGATACTGTATACCCACCAACCGAAGCTATTATTCCTGATGGCAATTTTTTTGAATCTCACCCAAGAGTTTTATCTGAAAATGATATTATAACAATGCCAGCGCCCAGGTGGCTTTATCCGAGGATTATTCCGTTGACTTATTGGGATGGTCATTTTTCAAAACATCCTTTGGAAAGGCGCAACTATGTAACTCCGTTATCAGATGCTGAAGCTCGTAAGTATACGCACGCGTTGATATTGTGGATTTAAGAAGTGCCTGTTTTTACGGCGACTAATGAATGGCTTGATTGATCTTTTTAGAATGCCCAAAGCTTTATAACTTGCTTAAAGAGGCATCCGACTACACTCTAAAAGGTATGAGCCCCACTCGTGCCGAAATTTTTCGTCAAGTCATTGAACATATTGAGCTTAGAACTAGAAGCCTGGGAACAAAAAGTACGGGGGCGTCCGAAAATAACAATTCCAAGGAGAATGTCCCCGATACGACTTGTGGAGTCGTGAATGACAACAGGGATAGTTTATTAATTTTAGGAGAAGCACTAGTTCTATCATCCGGGACTACAAATGATCCTATTGGGCTTGTTATAATTGGGAGCATTGCCCTCTCCACTAGAGCAGATATCACGTACCGCTTAGTTATGCTGCTTGGTGAAGAAGTATCAACAAAAGGAAAGTGTTTGTATGATAGAGTTCTGCCCACGACATCGCTTTACGATTTCGACATCATTGTTGATGATGTGTCGGAATTTTGGCCAGATAAAGAAGTGATATCCGGTCACAATGTTATCGTCTATGCTACTAAATTGAAAGCTATAGGACCCTCTCACTTTAGCCAATTGTACGAATCATTGGAAGATTCTCTGAAGCTCCAGCTTTACTTTAACTATTATCCTAGTCCTTCCCGCCAGGTTGTCTGTGAGCCCGCCACGTTGTTCCGAAAAGGTATGCGGGTCAACACTGAATTGCGAAAATGTAGTGGATGTGAACTTCCGTCTGCCTGTGAGTATATATCATTAACAATGATGTATGCGAGAGCGTTTAACAGATATAAGGGCAGTGGGGAAAGCTCTTTTTCATCAGACACCTCTACTGACGACGACGATAGTCAGCAGGAAGTTCAAAAGAATGAGAAAAGCATCGTTTTTGCCTTCAAAGCTGAGGACACGCGACTCTCACAAATGCCGCTTTGTGACTTTCTTGACAAAGCATTCCTTGGTACGAGTACAGACAAAGAAGCTGGCGTGTCATTGACAGACATTCAGATGTACGTTAGCAGTTGCAGCGCAATTCGGCTTTTTCAATCTTCTGTTTGTATACGCTCCAATGATAACAAGCGGCTAAGTAAATTTGGGAATGTGGCTTCATTCGTAATTGGACCTGTGCTTGGTTCGAAGAACATGAAGCTACTTTGCTCTTTACAGGACATCGATGTTAGATGCCTCTTTCCATATGGATCACTTGGCGAAAGAAGTAGTGTTGCATTTAATTTTGTGACCGACCGGTCTCTTTTTGTGTATTTTTCCAATGCCTTTCTTGAAAGGGGCACCACTACCGGGAACTCAAATCTCCCTCCCAAAACTCGGCTAATTATACCTGATCAGAATACAGTAGTTGAGTCGGAGTACTTAAAGAGTTTCGATGTGATAACATATCATGCACATTGCGAATTTAAGCATGACATTTTTGCGCAATCTTGCTCAAAAGATATAAAAAAGTGCTACCCTTGTCAACGAGGTAACTTTAAATCGCCTTGCTTTGAAGACCAGTGTAGCAGTCACATTAATGGGCAGACGTGCTCAGGGCATGGGCTATGTGTTAAACAGACTTGCATTTGTAGCCATGGATGGGCAGGGACGGACTGTAGCATATCCCGATGTGATAACTCCAATATCGGATACCTTCCATGCAATGGGGCTGGCAGATGCAGTCTGCGAAGCGGTGTGTGCCGTTGCGATAATCCTAAAACTGGCCCTAATTGTGATAGTTGCTTGACAAGTCTCGATTGCTTTAATGGTGGGCTTTGTGAGAATGGCAAATGCTTATGCACAGAATTTTTTGGAGGCCCGCTATGCCAATATCGCTACGTTTCCATACGATATTCTACATTTCCTTTTGTCAATCGTCTAATTTATAATGTACGCAAAATTCTGTTAAAGCCATTTATGATCAGTGAACCTGTGACCCAAGATTCGAATGCACTTATTTCGGCATACAAAGTAACAGGCTTAGAAATCAATCTTCCGATTTCTGTTTATGAAATAAGCAGTGTTCCTGTGAGTGAAATACCAGCTTACCTGCTGTATGGTCTTGAGAATCTTCGATTTCTGAATATATCTGGGCTTGTGAATCAACGCCATGTCCTGGAGGAAAATATTGCGCGCGACGTTCTTGTTAGTGGTCGCGTATTTGACACAGTTAAAAACCTGAAAACGCTTGTAGTTGCAAAAAACCAAACAGTTATTGCGGATGACCTCGGGCGCTACTCTCTCCGTGGCTTAAATGTGTGGATGAAAAATTGTGCGTTAAATCCAAGAATGTGTCAGTCTACGTATCTAAGCCATGAACCATTCCCTGTTCAAATATTTTCCAGAGATCTGCTAGAACCGCTAAAGTATGAGAATGTTCCTCTTTGGTCGGATGGGTGGCATATCAAAGACGATCCTATAGATGACCAGCTCTGTGAGAAATTGGCGGTTCAGGAATTAAAAGATATTACCATGAAATATAGCTGCACGAATCAAGTATCGAAAGAATATAATAAGAAAGTAAAAATTTTAAGTCGTAACTTTTTATCATCTGCCGCGAATGTGAATTTGCTTGGATCTGAAGTATTGATGCAAACGGCGAAGCTAGATAGCGGTAACATAAAGCGGTGTGGCTCGAAAGTACAGGGCAATACTGAGGATTCTGGTGCTTCTATATATACAAGTAGTCCCTTTGGGTACGGTACATTTCGTATTAAATTATCTTTCTCCCTTTCCTGTAGCACCTTTCCGACAGTGTGGCTTATTCCTCAAGCTAGTATAGCAAACCCTGTATACAATTTGTATCACCCTGATTGCTTGGGAACTATCCAGTTGTTTGGCGGGTCGTATAACACTTGGTATTCAAACGATGGCTTGTGTAATGATCAGGCAAACAAATTTGCACCTCTAAGCAGAAACGTTCCTGTGTACAATTTATTTGAACCCGCTTACTTCTATAGTCCCAAGTCAAATGCGTGTGTGAAGGACAAGGTTGCAGGAGCAGATATTGATACGAAATGTGCTTTTAGTGCAGACCCGTATAGTGATGGCACCTCCCATACATCGAGTACGGACAACGTGTCATGTCAGAAAACCTCATACCTGTGCTCTAAGCAGCTTGATATTAACGAAGTAAACAAGTATGTGGGAGTGGGCTGTCGTGTTCGTTCCAAAGCACGCTCAATTTGGGGTTACAATGGACCGAAATTGTCTCCAAAGGAAGGGGTTCGTGTCACTATGTCCATTAAAGCAACAATAACAAAATTAGGTATGGCTATTTCGTACGAATACATTCCTCAATCACATCAGGTCTCTGCGCCATTCACCAATAATCCTCGCCCAAGTGCCGATGGCAAAAATCGTAAGACGACCCGAGAGATGATGATGCTGCTTCATGCTGGAGACGATGTTCCAATGCCTGCAGAGCCATGGCATGTAAATATTGGCGTTCATTCGCTAAAAGGAAGTGTGCAAGATGAACAGCTTAGTCCTGTTCAAGTTCTATCGGTCGAGCACGCCTCATTGTGCAAACCCACCTATGCCAAGGTGAATATCGTATTCTATCATGACTTTACCAGTAGAAAACTGAAGGGAAATTCAATCCTAGCCAGCCCACTGCTTGTGCACCTGAAAGAAAAGTATGCGATGGAGCGAAGTGGGGTCGAAGATATGGCATCAATCGCATGGTTAAAAGATTTTCTCGACAGGGAAGGCATTGCGCTAGGCATCTATTTTGACGAAAAAAGTATTCCACAGGAAAAGAACAATCCATCCCAAGGAGCAGAGCATACCTGTACCCTCACATTTGTCCCTTCGCTAAGCAAAGCAGAACCTACAGGGGTTTATAGAGGCAGTTTAGCAAATCCAACCATGACGCAATACCGTTACCGTCGATATGGTGGAAAGACGAGCATCTCACGGCAGGAGTTCTCAGAAGGTCTTCTTGAGATTGGTATAATCTACAATGCGGCGGTGGACACCCAAAGCATAGCCAACCTTGCTCGGCTGCCCCCATACGGATGTGTCAGACCCATTTGCAGCTTTTCGCATTGGACAACAATTGTACGAGAACAGGGTATAGAGGGACAATGCGACTAACAACAAGGGTTTTGGTTGGAAGTGTGTGATGTCCTTTAAGGCACATGTCAGTTACCGCCTTTCTTCACATTCCTGGAGGGATTAGGGGCACATTAACAAATAATTCACAGAATAAAGAGGCGCCCCTCTGTTGCGCACCTGCCTGGGTGAATTTGAACTCAGTTACATATTTTGTTGCTTTTGTTGTTTTTTTTTTTCTTTTATACTTGAACTTTAAATCTTCAGCAACATTTCCTTGGCAGTATTATAAGCTCTGATTATAAGTTTGGGTTCTTGTATTGACTCGTTGACTCGTGTTCTGAGGGGCTGTGACAGATGTGGATGCTTGAACGCTCAACTCGTTCGAGAGACGAGATCTGTAATAGGCGTGTGCTCGTGAAAAAAGGGTTGCATATCCTGTTCTTCTTGTGCTTACTACCTTTCATAAAAGTGTTGGTCGTTGAAGCAGAGGAGACTATTGATAACATGAGAGAGGAAAAAGCTAATCCCGCAACGTTTTATGCATATCAGAAAAAAGAAATGCAAGACACTGATTCTGGCAAACTTGTAGAGAGTGCAAAGGGAGCCTTGCCTGTCGGAGGTTCTCAGGGGGACTTTGAAAAGGCGAAGGAAGCAAGTGCAAATATTTTTGGTGAGAGTGGCCAACAGCAAGAGAGATTCAAAGACAATGACATAAAAGGAGCGCAGGTTAATCAGTTTACAGGGGAGGCAAGTAGTTATGGACCAACAGGAGAGGGCCAAGGGCCATTACAAATGAAAGCCAAGTTTTCTTCTCCAGTTGAAGTTCTTGCCTTGAGTGGATATGACATTGTTTATGACACCGAAACTGTTCCGATCTTTGAACTCACAGGAACAATGAGGGCTGCCAATATAGCAGCTGTTCTTGTAAACGCGTATGGTCCATCGCTAGTCAAAACTCAATCAACGTCTCTTACAAATCTTAAAGATGGCTTAGAATCTCTAAGGAAAAGCAGGCAAATGAATTCAGAAACAACTGGCAAGGCAGGAGGCGGGGCTTCGTCCTTTACTGCCAATTTAGGCTTGACTAAATCGCTATCCAAGTCCGAAAGTGCTTCTATCATTTCAAAAATGACAAGTAAAGGTAAAAGACGTGTAATGCGGATTGAAATAACGATCCCTGAAGTTACAGTAATATTGACAAGGCAGAATATGCGACTTCGACTGGGCTTTTTAGAAGACTTGCGTAGGCTTCCTCTTATTCCCATAGCGGAAAATATGACGGCAGTGATGGATGGGAAAATGTCAAGAAGACAACATAAGAACATTCCGGGAGTGCCTACAATTAACGAGTTTATGAATGATCCACAATACTCAGATGTTCTTCTTCTCTACTTTTCTTTTTTTGGAAGGTATGGGACTCACTATCGCGCGAAAAGTAGATATGGGGGACGCCTTGAATTTTTCTTTGCAAAGGACGTGAATCAGCAAAAAAGCGAAGATCAAGAGGCGAAAACTAGCTTGCGCTGCAGTGCCGCGGCGGCAAAAGTTTCTGCCCAAAAGATTAGCTTACCAGGAGTGGATAAATCTCAAAAGGAGTTGGATAAACTAAGGCGTCAGAGCTCATTTAACAGCGCAGAAGATAAAGACACTGGACCTAGTAACTTCAATGCGCCGTTAAAACATAAGGTCGGTGGTTCTCCATCCAGTGATCTCGCATACACGCAACGGGAAAGAATAATTTTTGGGACCGACAGAAATTCTAAAAAACAAACCAACTCGATTAAAAGGCAAAAAAAAGTCTCTAGAAACAAAGATGAATCCTCACAAGATCTAAAGCGTACTGAAGACAGTAACACAATGAACGCCAAAAGAAAGACCACTGGGCAGACTGAACACACGCCAAACGCCCAAAAGTCAGGTTCAAATCCCATCCCAACCCACTCTGTCGTTACGAAGAAGTCGGAAAAGAGTGCGAAACCGAAAGAGAAGAAAGACTTTTCCAGCAGCTATGAGGATCGGGATACCTTTGAGAACATTTTTGGTGATGACATCCCGTTATTTGACTGGGAAACTCTTGAAAATGAATTTGATATGTCCAATAGTGAGGGTGTCAATGGCATGTTTGGGCATTACAGGTATCTAGTTTCACACAAAAGGCCTTCTTTGAGAGCGTCTGAAGTGAATAACAGTCTCGTAATAGACTTTTGTCTCTCACGATTGAATCCGAATCTACGTCCTGGCGCATTCCCATATTCCATAGATTCTGAAGTAATTCATTCGCCTGTCAGTCCGGTTGACTTTGGCACAAAACAAAAGCGTGATGACCCCCCATATCCAAACTTTATGACTAGTAGTGGGCCTGTTTGGGAACGCATTTTGGATGTTATAGCTATGCGCAAGTATGTAGCGAGTCAAAAGGTCAAATCACACCTTCCAGATGCGCTGAATAGCCTCTGGCAATCAACCGGGGCGTCCTTTATCGATCATGCCATTAAAGAAAAGGCTCTTGGAGTCAATGAAAGTCCCAATACCCCTGATGAAGGGAGTGCTATTCAAAAGCTTTTTGGAAAGGAAAAGAACAAGCTTAACAAAATAGCGAGTTCAGGGTCTAACCCCAGTGACGCTGCTTCAAGACTTATGCAGTTGTTTTCAGACCATGCACAAACTCCTCAGAGTGAGGAAAATGCTATGCAGTCAGTAAATGACTTGGCTAACGAATCGAAACCGGATCCTTGGATGTCCATTTTAGGACAGCGCTATTATGATCTTCTCTACAGAAAAGTTATCGGAATCAAAACGGACCAGGATCGAGATGGTCTTACTGATATTCAACGGGCACAAAGGCTGCAGAAGGAAAAGGCGGACATTGATTCGAAAAATTCAATGAATGGGCAGTTAACTTTAGGAATGTCTATGTCAGATTGTTTGGCCGAAACAGAGCAAGCCGGAAGTATGAATGCTGCCATGGATGAGTCGGAAACATATGAAGTATCTTGTCATGGAGGGTTGACCTGTGAAAGCTTATTGTTAATGGGTACAATGCCAATAGCTGATGTTCAGCAGTCGTGCAGGTATTGGGCACGCAGTGTTAAAGACTTCCCCGTTTTTCTGGATACAGGTGGTTCTGCGTTAGATTACGTTCCTTTAAGTGCGATATTTGATGATGTAATACACTGGTGGAAAAATGATACGAATGTTACAGGAAATGGAGATTCAGACGAAATGAAGGAATTTTTGGCGAGGGACAGAAAGGCGAGGCAGGCAAGTGTTACTGTTGCATTGCAAGCATATCTTTTGCTCTTTGGGAGTGATTTTGGATCGGTAGTAGCCCAATGCTCGAGAAATGAATGCCCAAGTAAACCCTATATGCGCTCTGATGGAACCTGTGGTTGCCCTACTCACGACTGCCCTATTGACCTTCTCAGCCGACTTTCCCAAGCGGGCGGCGAGACAACAGACTACTCTAGTAGGGAACGAAGAAGTCCATTGAGCTTTCCCCGTAAACGATTTGGCCTTCGGGAAGCTATAAAACGAGCAAAGGTTAGACGCTCAGCTGGTTCATCTTTGTCTAGTTCGTGTGGCCTTGGACATTTCTACGATACTGTGAAAGAGAAATGTGCCCCTTTGATGGAAAAATATATCAATTGTGTTGCCTCAAAAAAAATTTCCATAAGACTTGAGGCGTGTGTTGACACATGCGGTGAGGACGAAGAGGAGAAGATTTATGAAAAAGAACGCTATTGCATGGTGCACAAAGAAAAAAAAGGCGTGCTTAACAGACTTATCGGGACTTTAAAATATACCACGAGCAAAGTAATGGGTGGTATGGATGGTGAGACACTTAAGTCCGTCACTGACTTCCCTAAACTGTGTAAGGATATTGTTAAATTTTGTGTGCCTTTATGCGGTAGTGGAACGTTTTTAACATCTGTTGCTGTGCCGAATGAAGATGGTAGCAAACGGTATGTACAGAAGTGCGTGTCGACATGCCCAGAGGGAACAATAGCTGACCAAAAGCTTCTTAAATGCATCAGCCAATGCCCCTCTGATATGTGGATGCGATACGACTCTAAGCTTGGGAATTATGTATGTTCTTCATCGTGCGGAACCGATGTTGGATTTGTTACTCCACTTCAAAAGCTATGCATTCGAAATGCGATTTTAGGATTTTACAACATATCTGTTCATTTGGCAGCATATCCTGATGTCAATTGTGGCATTGGCGGAGCGTATGCAACTGATGAAGGGTTTATTACACTTGATAAAGCGGGAAAAGGAAGCGTTTCGTCGAATGGGCTGGCTGTTAAATTTTTGATTACCTCGCTCAATGTAAAAGATATAACTTTTGCCTTGGACAGAATGGCAATGGATGTTCGTCAGTATAAAAAATCAAACCCATACGTAGATGTGATAAAATGCCTTACGAACGCGAAAGCGCCAGATGAAATTGACGATTGCACCTCGCAAATTGAGGATAAAGACGTGGGTGGCGATATGGACAGGCTTCAAAGTAGTGTGCTTGATATGGCCTCAATGAAGAGGTTTACGCTATGGCTCGGTTGCGAGCAAGATTCGTATCGATTTCCTTCTCTTTCACTCATACGATGCACCCAGCATTTTGAAAGCAGTGCCCGCATTATAATGCTCCTTGATAGTGCGGATTTAAAACCACTTGTTGTAGATTTCGAAAGTGGGGAGCTACGCAAAGGTCGTCCTGGAGAAGCGCCTGTAGGGCTTCTTCCAGCAGGCGACATTGGGGGGTCGGGTGGCATGTGTCTAAGTGGCCTTTCATCGTCGCATAGGTGTCATCCTTTGCATCTTCTGAAGCAAGGTACCATAGAAGAAAAAACGACTATGTTAAATATGTCTGACTCAAATGACCCCTATATAGATAGGGAAGATGTAGCACTTGACAGGTCTGTCACGGGCAACTTTGTCCCAATGCTCCATTATGACCCTGTTAGGGGGGGTGTGTCCCTCAATAGACTTCTTGCACATGATGGACCACAGCTAAACACAACTATTCTCACATTTCACCCGTTATCTGATGTAACTCAAATCACTGGTGGCTGCTCTGGGGATGCTCAGCTATTCAATAACGTGAAAGACTTGAATCTAAAGCTCCCGCGACTTCCAAAAGTGCGGGGAAGGGACTTTACCAAAGGTGGTGGATATTCCTTTGTCCTCGGTGGACTTTCGCTTGGCGATTTGAAAGCACGCTCGCGCCCCACTGCTGAGCGCAGCGCATTTAGTGAAACATTTATGACCTGGCGAGAATCGTATATACAAGGGTTTGCCGATAGCTATATTTTGAGCGATGCGAACGCAAGATGTTTTATTGCGTGCCATCAGTATATTTTTAATTGCGATATATACTGCGCTGACAAAATTGATGATCCAAATCGAACGTCAAAACTATGGCGCAAAGAACTAGAACCAGAAATCCTGATGCGATTGTTTGACTTTCGTAACTTTCAAAGAGGAGGTGGCTCTGTCCATCCTCTTTTGGAACCACTTTCGAAGTGCAGGATGTCCTCCAACTTTGATTTCAATCCTTCGTGTTTGGCCGCCATTAATGTGGTTGCTACAGCTCTTTCAACTGGTCGTAGCTTTTCTTCCATTGAACCCTCCTTTACGCTTTCGTCGGTGTTAAAGCAAAGAGATAGTTCGACCCCAGTCCGAGTGGACTTGGTCAAAATATTGGAGAGGATGCTTTTGACGCGGGATTACGTTTTTCAAATCCCTTATGACCTCTCCATTGGGGCGTCCTGGGCTGAAGACGAATCAGTCGCCGGTGTTGAAGCGATTAATTACAGAGCTATTCTTGAATCATATCGCAAAAGGATTGCAGTAGCGAAAATGTTCACCCTGAATGGTGTCACTCGTGCAAGACAAACTCGTATGCTACAGACTATAGATGAACACTATCAAACATTAGTTTCTGTCCCCAAGACTAGGGTCAGCAATTTGCAGGATAAAAAAACTTTATCCGACATAGCCTCTGAATTCAATAGTTTAGATGCCCCAACTATGACCATAGGTCTTCAAGGCTGTCTAGGGACATGTCGAATACTTTTGTCTGTGTGCCTGCATGGAGGCAAGCGCGTGTGGTATGACACCCAACCTAAGAAAGAAATTGTGTCTGTGAGTAGTCGAAGAAAGAGATCCCTTGATACAATCGTCAGCACAATGAACAAAAACACATCTTGGGGGTTACAGCATAGAAACGAAGACAAAATACACGGGGAGGATCTGTGCCCAACTGGATTAGAAAATTCATTTCTCTGCATGATTGGCTATGAAGTTAAAGAGTTAGTTGTTGTGCAATTTGTGGTAGAACATGTGCCCTCTTCGAGTGCGCTTGCAGATCATGCAGACTTTGATAAAAAATTACCATTAAAGCTAGAACAGGTATGTCCTGTTAGAGGTGTATGCAAATCGTCTCGGTTTGTCATTCCAGAGACCGATGGCAAGGGGTATGTAATGTTCTTGCTTGACCTTGAAAACAAAATATTGCGCTTCGACCTTCTACATTTGACAATTAGCCATTCCGAGGACGACCAACTGTCATACCTTTCACATAGATATGCTGACTACACATGCTTTGAAGACAATAGCTGTTATAATATGGATTCACTATCTTCCTTGACTCTTCGCGATAGCCCAGGGAGTGTTATAGCACCTTCCGTCAACCAAGTATTTGTGAAAGATGTCCTTTTCCGTTTCAATGACACAGCTTACTTCAACAGCAATCCGTTTGCTGGCTACCTTGGGAGGTGTTATCCTTCTATTCTTGCAAACCCTGCCTATAATAACCGCGCTTTGTTGCTGCAATATGCCCGATTCAATTTTAACAAAACAGAATTTCAGGACACTTTGTTCGTGTACAATTGTAACTTTGGATGTGAGAGAAGAATTTTGACAATGGGGCTAAATACTGGCAAATTTCGAGATATTGTTGAGTTTAATTTTGCCACCCAAAGGGACACTTTTGACAGCTTAATTGAATCCGTTTTCAATGTACAAAGTATCAACCGGCGCATTCGGAGGCCGCTTGTTGCGCAGTATTCTTCAGACTATACTGCTGATGCTGCGGAAACGGATAGAACACGGATTTCAATAGACGAAATGGAACAGACTCTTTTCAATGTCTCGGGATATCAACTTGCTGTTAATACTCTGAAGTCGGAAATTGAATCACGAAAGAATAAGACAGGTGTTTTTGAACCCCTTTTGCTTATGCTTCACTTTATTAATGAACGCTTGTCGATTATTAGTGAGTTCGGTAAAGCAGGGTTTCTCTCACGCCCAAGTACTGTGAATGATAGAGGAGTTACTTGGAATGATACCTTGCTTCCAGAAATAGATAGTAGAGAGGGGCAAATGTTTCGTCTTTCGCATGCCCCCATAGATATTTTTTCTAGGTATTTCGCTGAAATGAAGCTTTATTTTAGTGTCACAGAGCAGGTAAAGTTAATCGTTACGCTGCCGGAAGAAATAATATCTCTTGGTCAGCGAAAAGATGCTCAGAGGCATGTACTAGAAGTGTTTCAAGACGTAAAGGAGCGCATTAATTTGATTGAAACAGAGAACGCCATGATGTCTGGAAGTTCATCTGCACCGGCTCCTCTACCATGGCGGACGTTAGAGAAGCTTTCGTCTTCCTTGCTCGACTCCAGTGTCCGAGCTTTTCCTCATCTTTATGTAACCATGGGGAATTACATTGTGTACGTAAACCGCACAAATAGCACCTATCAAATGCATTGCATCTCTCGAGGACAAAAACCTTGCTTGGTAAATCACACTGAATCTTCGTTTTTGAGTGCCGCGGAAGCAGCTATAATTCTTCGCTACGAATTTGATACTATTAAAGGAGACATTCGCTTAGAGCTTATCAGTCCTTGTCTCTCTCCTACTGGCGGAAGTAGCGACACGTTCATTCCCTTTCGAAACACTAATCCGGAATCTTCCAAGAGTTCAATACTAGAGTCTTTGCGGGCGTCCCTAAATGTTGATAAAGAGTATTGTGTACCAACAGTAATTTCATTTCGTTCTATCAGTATAACCCCGGGGCAAGAAATTTACAACCAAACAGTTGGTCCCTTTCTTGTAGTTCTGTCTCGATATACTTACACTCCCACACAACTTGGCAAAGGTATTTTGAAGGTAATTGATTCTTTTTACCCCATCGACGCCACACTAATTTCTCGCTTGGGACTTTATATGTGCGGGCGTCAGTTTTCTTTCGATAAGCGTTTATCGGCAAATGGATTTTGTAGCTGCAAAAGTGGGTTTTTGCAACCGAATTGTCAATGTTCTAGGGCAAGACACGAAATCGAGACGCTAAATGGGGACTGTGTGTGCGATTACGTTCGGCATTATACTTCTTTGTTTGTTTCCAACAGACGTGAATGCCGTTGTGATAGCAACAATTTTTTTATTGAAGACCCTAATGGATCTTCTGTATGTCTTTGCGATAAGGAAAAGCATCGCATTTATAACCCAAGAACCCGCAAATGCGAATGTGACAGACTTGGAGGTTATGTCGAAAGTACTTCTGATGGCATCTTCTGTGAATATCGGCCTGCAATTCGTGTTCGGTTGTGGTCGGTCCGAAAAGTAGCGTGTGCCTTTGGCACTTGCTTTAGTTTCTCAGAAATGAGATGTATCGAAAAGTTGGGAGGTTTGTGCGAGGGAATAGCGAATACTTCAGGCGATATAAAAAATGAGACCCCCAATTTCGAGAATGCTGGATCGTTTAATACTGCAAATGTAAATGAAATGCGTTCGACAGACAGGGACACTTCGACTATTAGTAATGATAATGAAATTGATGCGAACCCATATACTGATAATGAAAATGGGTTTGTGAATACCGTTATTGAGGCAAGCAAAAACAATGCTATTTCATTTGATTCCCAAATGCAAGTAGATTCTCGAAACCAAACATTTATGGAGCTATCGGTTGCACTAGGTGATTGTCAATAAAATTAGATTATTCAAATGAATCCAATAAGAATCGAACTACCGTTCCTCGCTAAGCGTGGTCTGGCGTTCCTTTATTTATACTCCGAGGAAATATGCCAATACTCGCATCGGAATGTTCTGGAAAATACAATG
>PDIM01000045.1:33316-62142 GCA_002811675.1 Ichthyosporea sp. XGB-2017a | reverse complement strand
GCGGGCAGCACATGAGCTAACACGGAGAGGAGAAGTTGAGAAGGACCAGCCCCGACATGGGAGATTAGTAAATTAATCTGTTCATGGCGTATTGCCTAGCTGGTTGAGGCCTCTAAGCGATTGTTGGGAAATACAAATCTGAACTAAATAAAATCCACGTCTAGTCAAATAGTCCAGTTCTTTTGCCCCAACGTCTTTGTCCATTTCTATTTTTTCGAGAACCGGTGAATTAATCCCCCGTAATAAAAGCGGGGACGGCTCTTACTAAAGCAATATAATCACATTTTTAACACATTTGTTCTTTTCATCGGGCATGGTAATAAGAGTACGGTCGCCCTTAATTTGAGGATCTATGCATTCCTGAGTTCTCTTTTTGACAATTAAATCTACCAAACTAAAGCTTACGGGCAGCTCAAATGAGGACAATGGAATGGTTAGGCGAACGGAAGCTCCATTGAATAGGGAGTTACTTGAACATTTAGAGTTATCAAGGATTACATGGCCAAGGTATTCATTGCGTTCTTCTCCTACGTTATACAATCCTAAGAATGATACATCCAATTCAACATCTTCGGGTCTAATATCACTCAGCCCCGTTTCAATAATGTCAGATTTCTTAATAAGAATATTGATAACCAGGGCATATTTACTGAAAGGAAATTCCAGAACAGGGTCAGTGCTATTATCTTCGTCGGCACTACCTTAGCGCTTAGAGAGGAGCCAGGGGACCAATTCCTTTGTTAGATGTTCGTACTTGGAATCGGATATCTTTACAACAGAAGCCTGATACTTTGCGTGTTCCGGGCGAGGATTTACCGCACATTTGTACCAAAACTCGCACCCTTTGATTGTACGTATAACACAACATCTGCCGTCATTTCCCTGATGCTTAGCTCTTCTGTAGAATGTGAAAGCATGATCCTTCGACCTCCGAGGGGAAATAATAATGCTGAAAGCATTCAGACTGGCCGTCTGTCTAATTATCAATACCGCATAGTTTAAAATTAGGGTTTTAATTGAAATCCATAATTAGTTTACTATAAGGGGATATAATCAAGGTCCTTGATTCCCATATATAGCCATGCTTATAATTATCAATTATAATATACCTGATCGATCAGAGCACTAATATATTTATAGCTATGCACGTATTGTAGCAACAAGTTATAATAACAACAAGTTATAATAATATTTGGAAACTAGAACAGTGCGCCCTTTAGTGCAATCCTTCCCTTGTGCACCTCTACTACATATGGATTCTTAATTCCTTCGATAGTTATGAGTTGCTAATGTGCAAGGGAAGAGAATGAGGTGTGGTTGCATAAAGCAAAGGTGCCAGGAAATTGGCCTTTGTATTTGTTGGGGAGGCAACATTGGGTGTGGGCGAAGAGGGCGGTACTGTCCTTCTAAGATTGTGTGGCTGTTCATTTCACTATTGTGTGTTGCGGTCGTTGAGTCACAATGGGGCGCAGTTGCCGGGAAGAGAATAGTGCGGTATGGCAAGTTTGATGATATACCTCTTGGTATACATTATATCACACAAACAAGAGCCTTTGACACTGCAGAGTGGGAGTTTCATTCTTACTCGGTGTCTTCGGGGATTCACATGCTAGATCTTGTCAACTCGGGAGTGCTGGACTTCGCTGCCACTGGGTCTTCACCCACAGCACTCGGGGTGTATAGGGAGATGCCTCTGGTTGTTTTTGGGGTGCAGTTCTACGTGGGGGATATGGAGGCAATGGTCTATAGAAGCGAATTGGGGATCAAAGGACCAAAGGACCTAAAAAAAAACCCCAAGCTGCGTTATGCCGTTCCCTTTGGATCCACGACGCATTTCCATGCGTTATTGGGACTAACTCTATTTGGGATACAGGCCACCGATATAGAGCTGGTTTTTATGAAGCCTTCAGATATGTTTGAAGCTTGGGATAAAAAGGCGATTGACTGCACTTATATTTGGTACCCTATGCTCGGCCATGCATTGGCAAATGGGGGGAAAATCATGTACTCTTCTTTGACTCTTGGACAGTGGGGTGCAAAGACATCTAACTTTTGGATCACAACCGAGAAATTTGCGTCTGAGAATCAAGATATTCTCAAACATGTCTTGCAAGTAATGATAGCAGTAGACGAGGATATGCGAAGTGAGGGCAGCTTTGCCTTGTGGAGGCCCGGTGGCAGTAGGTTTAACAGTGCTGTGACAAGCTTCAATGGACCGGACTTTGTTGGAAGCGCCCAGTACCCGGGGACGTATACCAGTGCTTTCATGGGGGTGCTAATCCAAGGAAGTGTTGTTAGCAAGGAACAGCAACAGAGTGCTATTGAAACAGACATTCAAACTGCAATTGTAGACGCTGGGACCTTTTTTGTTGAACAAAAACTTCTTTCCAAGGCCAATTTGCAAAAAGACTTGACAGGTGTCATCCACAAAACTCCAATGGCAGAGGCGCTGGCCAACCCAATCACGTTTGCATCTCTTCCCTCCAGCACATACACCCAGACATTTACCACTCAGGAAGAAAATTGCGAAAGCGCAACGCCAATTGTTCTATCGAGCAGTGCGGGGTCTTACAGCTCGCAACGAGATGTGTCTTCGAATCGAGTATGTATTGTTTCAATTACATCCACTTCCTCAGTCAAGATTGAGTTCCAGTACTTTTGGTTGGAAGGGAACGGTATCCGCGTATACCATAAAGAGATCCTAGATGATAATCTGATAATGCAGTACACAGGCAAAGGGGTGGCGAGACCTATTGCACACCAAGGGCCTCTCATCGTAGAAATAACATTGTCTTCAAATGGTGGGTTTCCCACCCTTAATGGGTTTGGTCCTTTTGGGGTAGCGGTTGAGCAAGGTGTGGAATTCACGTTTGTCGCTTCAGTCGCGTGCACTACAAATCAGGACTGTGGAAGTACTATTGGACAGGGGGCTTGTGACACTTCTAGAGGGGTTTGTGTGTGCGAACCAGGGTTTTCAGGTATGGACTGCTCTGAGAAAAGCTGTGGGGGAGCTCGTTCGTATTCAACAGAAAAAGGAAATTTTCGGGTGTCACCTGTTGGGGTCAAGTATCTTCCCAATCGTTATTGCTGGTGGATAATCGCACCGACAGGTGCATCCGTTGACAGTACAATCAAATTAACAATATCTGCAATGGATATAGAAGATGGCTTTGATGCACTGACTGTCTACAAAGGTCAAGGTGCAGATAAAGTACTGGAAACAGTGTTCAAGTCATCCACAGAAAATGAAGCAGTGTTATTTATAAAGGGGCCTGCGGTTTCCATGTCATTTGAATCTAGCTTTGTGGCAAACAGGAATGGTTTCAGCGTAGCGTATGAGCTAATAGTAACAAATACATGCTCACCGTTAACCTGCAGTTCGGTGGGAGGCTCGTGCTCCGAGAGCGGCGAGTGTGCGTGCAAAAGTGGATATTTTGGCCAGGGGTGTTGGTCAGCCTCTTGTCTTGAAGACAGCGGCGTTATTACAAGCCTTACTGGTGCTATTCAATCACAAGCAGGTAAATATTACGATACTGTCTCGCGCACGTGTAAGTGGACAGTTAGCTTACCTGCCACAGTAAATGGTAGTGCAAGAAAAGGTATAAAAGTTTCCTTCGATAAATTTCATCTAGAAAATTTAAGTGAAGACAAACTAACTATCACTGGAGTATCCAAAGATAGAGCAAATGATGTCAAATTGTTTACGATGTCGGAAAGTACATGTGCGTTAAATGTCGAGTGCAACTTTGGTAAATGTGTTGAAAACAGTTCAGGGACTTTGTCGTGTGTATGTCCGTCTGGATATTTTGGAGGCAAGTGTGAATATGAATCGGAAGTATCTATTTCTGCTGCGGACAATATCACAGTGGAATTTGTTCAAGATATCAATAATAAGGGGTCAAATGTTTACGAAGGGTTTCAATTGTCTTATGAAGCCCAATATGAGTGCCCAAATAATTGCACAGACGAATTGCATGGGACATGCTACTTGGGCCAATGTCAGTGCATAAATGGATATTCAGGTGCATCGTGCCAATCTAAAGATAGCGAATTCCCTATAATTATCGTTGTTTGCGGCACAGGTGGGCTGATAGTGATTATATTGCTATTGGTATATTTGCGCTTTCGACAAAGAAAGTTCGTAGAAAAAGAGCTTCGCTCAATGAGATGGAAGATAGAATATATCGATCTGCATTCTAGATCAGAGGACTCGGATTCTCAATTCTCACTTGGTCGTACAAGTATGTCAAGCGTAGGTACTGGGTACAGTCCAATGCATGCTATTCATGGACGCCCATCAATTATAAGTCAAGCTAAGAAAATACCAAACCATACAGAAGGAAAACAACCAGCCGAAACCTCACGCAGTTATCGCCGGAACGCGAGGTTCTACAAAGGGAAAGCAGTTCACGTAAAGAGCCTTGGGGTAGAAAACTTACGAACGGGTGATTTTGAGCTCATTGAACTGCAGGCTCTTTTCAATCTGGACCACGCCCTGGTCGCAACTTTCGTGGGAGCAGTCCTTGATGCTCCACATGCCAGTCTTGTTTACGCATACTACCACCACGGAACGTTACTTGATTTTTGTAACTCGGATCGGGCACGCGATGTTGATATAGACATGAAATATACATTCTCACATGATATCTATGGCGGTTTGTCCTTTCTCCATAGGAGCGGGTTTAACTACCACGGTTACCTATCATCTGAGAACTGTATTATTGACAAGCACTGGTCCATACGGCTCATGGGATTTGGCCTCGAACACGTATATTGGACTAATCGACAGAGTGTATGGGGAAAGAGCGGTATGGCAGCGGATCACAACATGCGAAAGTTATATTGGTCGGCCCCAGAACTCTTAAACTTTCATCGAGTGGTGTTTGGGATGGATGAAACATATTATGCAAGCGATGACAGGAAAAAGTCACAGAAGTCGAACTCCTCGAAAGCTTCTCTTTGGAGTGTCCCAAGTAAGAAGAAATCATCCATAAAAAAAGTTTTGTTAGAGAAGCAAACATCCATTACAGATTCCATACTAACTGCAGTGAATAGGAAAGTATCAAATGTGATCAGGTCCATCAACTTTCCTCCCATCTCTGTGAGACAGAAAGGCGACATATACGCGTATGGTATGATTATGTATGAAGTCTTGTATTGCCAAGAGCCTTATTCGGACATGCATTTGAGCGTCGAAAATACAGTCAAAACCGTGGAAGTCAACACAGAATTTCGGCCAGACTTGAACAAAGAAAACTGTGCCAAAATAGATTCAAGGGTAAAGAATCTAATTGCAAAAATGTGGGATTTTGTTCCAGAGAACCGCCCGTCTCTGAAGGAAGTAAGGGACGTAATGAGAAATGTCACTCAATTTTTCGGAACTACAAGCATTCTCCAAACTATGATGCAAAAGTTAAGCACTTACTCCACCCAGCTTGAAATAATGGTGGAAGAGCGTACAGAGGAACTGAAAGAAGAAAAGGTAAAAATGACACAATTGCTCGGTGAACTTCTTCCTTCGTCTGTTGTGGAGCGTCTAGTGCAAGGACAGTCGGTTGAACCTGAAAGTTTTGATCGCGTGTCGATCTTTTTTAGTGACATTGTAGGGTTCACTAACATATGCGCTCAAATGAGTCCTTTACAAGTCGTGGACCTCTTAAACAATGTTTACATTATATTTGATGATATTATATCGATGTACAGGGTATACAAAGTGGAAACAATTGGTGACGCTTATATGGTAGCATCAGGCGTTCCTATTAGAGACAGTTTGCATTACGAACATATTGCCAAAGTCGCCTTGCATATGATAAGTAGCAGAAGCAGAATCAAGCTTCCCTCATGCGTTGGAGAGGGAAATGAGATTAACTTTCGCCTCGGGCTTCACAGTGGTCCAACTGTTGGTGGAGTGGTCGGCTCCAAAATGCCTCGATATTGTCTTTTTGGAGACACTATCAACACTGCATCGCGTATGGAGTCTACAGGTGTGAAAGGTCGTATTCAGGTATCTGAGACATTTAAGAAATGTCTAGACAGTGATACAGTTAACGAGTACGATACTGAAGAACGGGGCACTATGGAGGTTAAAGGAAAGGGTATGATGACAACCTATTTCTTAAACGGTTTCAGGCAGCGGTTGCAAATGGTGTCAGTGTCAAATGAAAATGCGGAGTCTGGGTCACAAAAAGCAGAGCAAATGATTACCACCCTTTTTGGTAAAAGTAAGGAACACAAATCGGATATGGAAGATGCGTCGGCAAGTACAGCTAATAAGCAAATAGATTTATTAATGGCCGAATAGTCCACATGGGCGAAATAGAAAACACGGCGTAGCCCCCCACACCCCCATTTATAAGAGGAAAAGTGAAGACTCACTAATTTTGCAAGGAACGTCCTCTTCCCTGAAGTGTGGCATCTGCTGGCCGTTACATTAAAAAGTATTCACAAGAGAACTGCTCGTGGTAACCCATTGAACATGCTTGGGCTAATCAGATCCATGGTTTGATTCTCAATTGAAGCCACCAGCAACATGTTATATCAAACACCGGGAAACATATTTCTTTATAAGCAACAGTCAAACAATAAATTGAAGAATTATGAATAGATGAATGCACGGAAGACACTAAATGTAGTTAGTTTTGCTCAGAAAGGGAGCTTGATATACGGTCTTCCCCAACGCCTGTTTCCGATGATATTTCCGCATCCAATTGGGCCATTTGAGGCATCATACACATTGCCGGGATTTGTGTGCGGAATCCATACTCAATGTGGGCTCTGTCGGTCGTAAAGACAATATGAATATTATCGTTCGAGTTAGCAACATCGAGACCAGTATCATGGTAAAGATGCAGCCTATTTTCAACTTTGACACATGCATTAATGGCATGCCGATAAGAGCCCATTTTGTGGCTATTTATCTTTCGACGCGAACCCACAACAAGCGATTGTTCAAAAATTGAAGGCAAGCTGATTCTATTCCCCAAAGCGTCGACATTTGTACGTTGGCCACAGTGCGAAAATCCCCATTTGGGGAGCCCTGTAACCACATCACCGTCCATACAAACGCGATGAGCATCCCTGATTAATGAATTAAACCGCACCTTGAAAGTGCTATTGCCAACGCGAGGTTGGCCAAATGTATACAGGCACACATCAATGTTGTATCGCTTCTTAAGTTCATAAGTAAGGAGAGTAGCCAGTGCGCCCCCCAGTGAGTGACCCGTAACACGTACAGCTGATGTGCATTCGGGATGGACTGCCAAATACGAGCGTACCTCATCGATTACCTCCTCGCGCACAGTACAGTAGGCAGTCCAGAATCCTTTGTGTACTCGAGTAACTCGATGCTCAGTAACAGATATTGCAAAACCCTTTTTATCGTTTTTCATCGCTTGTCCAAGTTCCACATCCCTGTCACTGTTTGAATTCGAGTGGCTGGCCCTAGTGTTCTTTTCCCAATCTTCTTCAATGGGAACCCGCTTAAGATTAATATCCGTAGATACATTTTTTTTCGACTTTGTTCCACGAAATGCCACAACAAGAAAACCGTCCTTTTCCGCCACAATGACATTTGTATCCGATTCTTCGTTTACAATGAGCTTCTTCAATCTATAATTATACCCAGAAGCATTTAATCCATTGTTTTTCGCGTTTCTGTTAATTCGATATGTCTCCCCGGCAAAAGTGAGAATCCATCGCGCAAGTCGTACATCAAACTGGTTGTGTTCAGAGTTTTTAGAAGTTTCATTTTTCAAAGCAAAGTCATGCCTCGTAAGTTTAGCTGGGACAAAAAGGTACACGACAAACATTGAGTAAATACAAGTTGCCGCATTGGCGTACAAGGGAAAGTTCGCAATGACATACAGTGTTATTGGTGGCACGAACGGTCTAAAGATGCTGGAAGAAATCGCTACAAAAAGGTCGACGAGGAGTACAATGGTCCCTAAAAAAAAAAGGCCATTAAGCGCCAACATTCTGAAACGGTTCTTTACATATGGTTGTTTTCTTAACAACGCCCGGAGGCGTAAATACAAAATGATAAGCCAAATGAGCATGATGACAAACGCAGCCCAAACAATATATCCCACCGCTTGCATAAAAACATAATCCCTGTTTTCAGGATCCCCAAATGACTCTCTGTTATAAAATGCCTGCACCATATATGTGCACCCTACAAACACCCCCACGAGCGCAAAAAGTAATTTATCCAGGTAGAACTTCCACGGAAGCTGAGTGGCCCCAATCGGGTAGGCCAAGCTTCCCATCAACGTAACAAGGCTAAGCATTGTAGTAAAAAGCCCTGTGGTATTTGCCATTGTTGTGGGGAATCCTACCTCAAAGGCACGATTCTGATAAAAGAGCACAAGAAAGAGAAACGGAGAATAGGCGAGGACGGTGCCAACACCAAACAGCAAGGCCTGTCGATGTTGCACCGTCCAATGGGAGAAATTGTGGTATTTGATGGATTTAAAGAGAAAGTAACCTAAGAAACACACCAAAATAGTATAAAACCCAAAGCCATATGTCATATCGAAAAGGACATATCCTCCACTCAAGTGCTGCGTCTGAAAATGCCCCCCGTCCAACCCTTCAAAGACGCCACTCTGCAAACTGCCCTCAAACACAGTAGTGACTCGAAATTGATGCACCTGTGAAGATATGGTGTCTTGGTAATTCGATGTGGTTGTGTCAGAGGTGTCCAGCAGCGTAACGTATTTACAGCCAAAACTAGGGTCACGAGAGGGAGGGCAGTCCAGTATGAGGCTGGTGAAGTTTTTTTTGGTGTACAGCTCCCACGGGCTGTCCCCTTCGAGTCTGCTCTCCAGTGAAACAATTGCGGAGGTATTCACGATATAAAACGATACTGATAGGTTACTAACAACAGGCGCAAAGTCATATGTGAACGTCTGGAAAAGGAATTCCCAGTCAATAACTTGGACATATGTGGTGGTATTGTTTATGGTAGAAACTTCCAAGCAGTTCCCCGACTGTGAAGTTATCCCTTGTGAACAGAATTTCGGATATTCTTCCATGGAAGTGAAGCAAGCAAAGAAACGAACGACTAACAGACCAAGAGTTACGAGCAGAGCCAGCCAACAAATAACCACCACCCATCGACTGGCTGTGGGAGAGAGCACCTCAATGGTGAACAATGGAGGCGGATATATCATATGCAGTCGTGGATCAAGACTCGCTACATGTTGTTGCTCAAGATCACTCTCCTCCCCACACCCACTCTTTTCGTTCCTTCTCTTGGCAGAGCACGAGCCCGCCCCCTTTCCACCATATTCTTCACACGCACACTCCACATGTACATCTCTCTCACACACACTCTCTTCCATTGCCCGGCCTCCCCCACCACCTCTCGCCTTCAGCCTCTGTCCCTCTCTTTATCTTTCTCTCTGTCTCGCTCCCCACCCCAATGCACCTTAATCAGTCCATATTTATCGAGCTACTAGAGCCTTGTCTCTCCGCAGTAATAAATAAAATAGCCACACCGTACCAACGCGTTGCCAAACTAACACAAGCAGGTCCCTCTAACCAAATCAACCCAAAAGTTAAGCAGCCCTGGACTGCAGTGCACACAGTAATTATTATTATGTAGCTGGAGGGGGAATTAGCGGCACGGGAGGGATCGATCAGCAGGAGTTTTTATTTATTAGGTAGGTGTGGCTACTGTAGTCTATAATAGCTGCTGCAGTAGTGAGTGGGGTGTACTAGCTGGGGACTAATTGGGGATTCATAGCTAGCACTGAACAGTCTCTTGGGGTTGTGTAGTATTGGACAGCTAGGATCCAGCAAGGGGAGACAGACAGAGAAGCAAAGTATGGAGCAGCAGTATGCACCAGTGAACCAGGCAGAACCGGATAACTTCCCGCTGCACCCCGTCAGGCAGAGGCGCTTATCTAGGTCCGAGCAGCAGGAGCGTGATCTGGATGAGCTGCTTGGGCCGGCTGCCACCCATGACCCGGGACTGGGGGGATATGGGGGCAATGGGGTTGGGCTAGGACGGAAGGGATCCGGCAGCAGTAGGGTAGATATGGATCCAGCCATTGCAGGGGGAGGGGTGCAGAGAAGTGCGGGATCCTCTAGTGCAGCTGTTGGTGGGGGGCTGAAGAAGTCTACGGGCCCACAGAGTTCCCGCTTTGAGCATTTAGATGGATTGAGAGGTATAGCGTGTTTGATTGTCGTTACACACCATTGGAATAATGTCTTCCAGATAGAGAAAAATAGCTACTTTAGTGACTGGGGGGAAACAAACCCCCTTTTGCTTTTGTACAATGGCCCTTTTAATGTTCGCATCTTTTTTGTTCTGTCGGGGTTTGTGCTCGCGGCTCCTCTCTTTAATGCACACGCCCGCACGTTTGGTGTATCTGGAGAAATTCGTGGAGAAATGTATGACTCGCTGCTGCGAAGGTATGCTCGCATGGCCCTTGCGCGGGTGTTTCGACTTGGTTTCCCAGTGACTATTGCCGCCTTTATTGCATGGTACCAGCACCATTGTGGCATTTTACTGTACAATCCAGATAATGTCAATGCTCAGCTCGAGAAGAAGGAGATGAAGGATTGGGGCAAAACCCTTTCCTTTACGGACTTCTTTGTGGTGTATGTTTATAAGATATGGACCAGAGATGGGTTTAAAGTGCCCATTTGTAATCCACTATGGACCATCCAAGTTGAGTTTCGCGCCACATTTGTTGTGCTAGCCACGACCTTGGTCCTATGCTGTGTCCGTCGTTGCCACTGGGCGGTATACCTTGGGCTCATTTTTCTGCAGTCCTGGGATTATTACCTGTATATACCCTTCACGACGGGGATTCTTCTGGCCCAGCTCAACTTGAATGGCGTGTTGAAGAGATGGCGGGCCTTTCTGGTGAATAGAGGAGGTACTTTGGGACAGGCTTTATGCTGTGTTTATTTTGTACTTGTACTTTATCAGAACGAATCCGTGTCTACCGAGCGTGCTAAGTCCATTGTTCATGCATACAGTCTACCATTTGAGCACTGGCACTTCCAGCAGTACTGTCTATATGTTCTTTCCTTTAGCATGGTTCTTCTTGTGCTTATTTGCCCTATGCTATCTAGCTTTTTTCAAAGAAGGCCCATTCTGTTTCTGGGTAAGATATCCTTTTCCGTATACCTTCTTCATCAAGAGCTTCTGGGTTCAATATACAAACCCATGGTGGGTCATATGCACGCATCTACAGGCCTTTCGTGGTGCCAAGTGGAGTGGCTGTGCCTTCCGCCTTTTATAGTGATCCTTTTATTTCTCGCTTGGGCATTCACAGAAATTGTCGAAAAAAGGAGTCCGGTGTATGCGAATAAGATTGCTTTATACTTGCTAGGTTAAAAAGATCAAATAATAAAGTCAATGGATGGACCGTACTTCCATACACAAAAAATGCATTCACTGCATCTTTATTATACAACAGATACACTTTTCTGGCACATTTTGGGGGGTTCTGAGAGGAAGTCCATTGAGGGTCGATTGTCTTTGTTAAACCCCCCATCTTTCGCAAACTTACTCAAATCACCGTAAAACACTTTCATGTACCTAAGCATGGTCGTCTGGCGAATTTCCGCAAGGACAATTTCTGTCTCCGTCATGCCCTCTCTCCTCCACACACAGAACCCAGCGCCATCCTTTTTAAAATCAATCAGGTACCTCTTGGCCGCTTCCTCATTGATATTATTCTTATCTCTTTTCTCATGCGTTCCCAAAACACACAAGATGCCGTTTATAATATCATTTGTTTTCTCCACATAGCTAACGAAATGAGGCATAAAGTACGGCTTGATGGTGGCGATAAATTTCGCCACAGTGTCGTACAAGAACTTGTCTCCCTTGTCTTCCACGGCTACGTGTGAGTGAGAAATGAAGCTCTCCTCCAGCGTCTCTTCCGAATGGTACAGGTGCATCGAGTTATATCGTCTATCCCAGATCACCTGCTTCCCACCCGGCACCTCTGTTTGATTGAAGAAAAATATCATGAAAGACTGCTCGGTAAAAAGATCGTTCACATGCCATCCCTCGTAAACGCGCTGTTGCATAAACGCAAATACTTGAAGGCTGGGACGAACCATCAATATACCTCCATTGATTTTAGGAATTTTCTTCATGTAGGGATCCTTATTCCCATCAATAATACCGCAAAGGGCGGCATTTTTGTCATTGCATTCATTCCACAGATTAAGAAACTTATCAGACAACCACACCATATCAAAGTCCATATACAAGATGCGCTCATATTCCACCAGCGACCAGACAGACAATTTGCTAAACATTCCTCCATAGCGACCCACATCTTTGTCCTTCTCTCTCTTCTGTGTCTTTGCTTGCTGCGAGGTGGGCAGATCGTGGACAGGATGGAAGTATATCCTCTCAACCCCAATAAAAGAAAACATAGTTTGCAGATACAGCGGGGACACTTTATCAGTATACATGATAATAATGTCCCTTGCCGGGTCGTGTTCCCGCAGTTGGCGCATAAAGGCTCCCCCTTGGTACACATAATGGCTGTTCCCCTCCCTTGTGAGAAGAAAGCCGTAGGCCTCCTTGCTTCTTCCCACTGGGTGTTTTCTTTCATACCCACACTCCCTGACAAGCCGCGAATCCAGCATAATCCCACCCTGGCCTCCCTTATCCTCTTTATCGTCGCTGGCCGTCCATTCCCGATCAACACCCCCGCTCATAGTCCCCCCGGGTACGGGCGGGCTTGTCTGGGCCGCCAGGAGGTACATGATGCACACAATAATAAACACAAGCAATGCCCGAAGTGCCCATGGGCTCGTCCCTATTGCAGAGTACATTGCCATCTTTTCCGTCCGTCCTTCCTTGTCTCTTTGCTTTCCTTCTGTTCCTTTCAACTAATCCCTCTTTTCCACTAGGCAAGCAAAGCAACTTCACCAATGGACCAGCAATTAACAGCATGCCCCGTAACCTCCTAATTATTAGCCCCATCGAGAGGGGCAGGGAGGGCCCCCCCACTTATAATAGTTATAACCCATTGTCACGTGGCCATAGCCCATGATCGGGGGGAGGGATCCCCTAATTTGTACATTGATCATGCGATGTATTGTAGCTTAGCTGCCCTTCACATGCACAGCTTGATGGAATTATGCATTATTGTAATTAGGTGCATGTACTGCTTTAGTTCTGATTTTGATTTATGTGGCTGTTCTTTTGGTTTTGGTTTAGTTTTGATCTGTGTAATATTAGAAATTTTAAGTATAACAACGGCTAATAACCACAGAAAGGACACAAGAGGGGAATAGAGTCCTGTTTTTTTGTACATCATGTCACAGCAGCGTCATCTCCTTTTCCAAAATGCCTCCAACGCTTCCTCCTCCTCCCTCCCTGGCCCTGTCTGGTTTCGACTGTCCCTCATGGTACTGGTTGTCCTGACCGCAACCACACTCCTTTCCTTCAACTACAACAATAACACCAGCCTGTTTAGCGCACCATCGGGGCCCGACCAGGGGCAGCCACAGGCACAGGGACAAAGGGATGGCAATACAGCCTCCTTCCAGACATACAACCCCTCAGGCAAGGCCACCTTTGGGGTGTATTTGCAAAGCAATGAGGGGGGGCAGGAAACATTTGATTCTCTTGTGGGTATCTGGCACCCAGATAACACTTATGCCGTGCATTTGGATAAGAAAAGGCCCTTGAAGGACCATCTGAAACTACAGGAGTTATTGGATAGTGACCCCAAGTACAAGGAAAATGTATATGTGATGAAGAGTTACTCTATCACGTATCCTGGCATTACAATATTGCTGGCACCACTCCGCTCCATCAATGTCCTTACCCATATGGGCCGCCAATGGGACTTTTATTTTAATTATCGCGTATCGGAGATGCCTCGCTTGAAGATGGAAGATCTGCAAACACTTTTTGGAAACGTACCGCGGTTTGTAAACTTTGTGGAGTCAGAACCGATAAACAATGGCCAGTTGAAGCATCGATTCGGAACAGACTACATCGATCCTGGACTGTGGACCGAGTATAGTGGGGAGCCTATTCCAACGGGGGCAAAGATAGACTACGGGAAAATGATGGAAAAGTTTGAAATTTCTCAGGACATAAGAGAACTTCCACCGGAGCAAAAAATCACAGATCCACGACCCACGTTGCGCATATACAAAGGGAGCATCTGGGTTATTCTTTCACGAGAGTTTTGTGATTATGTGGTCAATGGGATGGATGGCTTTGCCCAGGAGCTGCTTGTGTTGTTTTCGCACAGTCAAGCCATGGAGGAAAGTTATCTGCAGACAATAATTATGAATAGTCATTTCAGAGATACATTGATACCTTTGAAAATGAGATATCACCCATTTTTTTTCCCGCATAATCACACACGATGTGCCGGGGGCTTCCATTCGTGTGATGTGACCATGGTTCACAAGGATGCGGTGCTGGGCTCTAGTTCTCTGTTTGTCGCAAAGATAGATGATGACAAGGAGTCGAAAGAGATTCGCGATATTATTACAAAGGAAATGGATACGCCCCTAAAGGTTGTCCCCGCAATTTGTGAAGCCATCTGCGGCCATCTTCGTTCATTGCCAAATTCGCGCGGAAAGTTGATTGATTTTAAAAAGCAACTTCATCCTGACTGCCCTTCGGGTTGTGAGTGGAAGGATTACTTGACAAAAGGCCGTAAAGTATGCAAACCAGACTGCACCCTTACCCAATCGTGTGAACGTGACTGCTTCCCTCTGGTAGGAAAAGACGTCGCAAGGGTTGAGATGGATGGGCGGATGATTTGTGAAACTGGTGTGCATATTTACGAATATGGAGTAAAGAATCCAATAACGGATGAGATGGCACCGAATGTTTGCTCATGTCCACCAGGGTTTATACACCAACGCAAACCAAAACACCACTGTGGTCTGATACCAGGGACCTGTAAAGCTGGCTGCTCGAAATCCAAAACATGCTCTAAGTGTAAGTGCATTAAGGGGAGTGTGATGAAGAATAGTGTGTGCATGTGTAAAGGCGATGTGCCAACAGTTCAAGATCCCATTACCAAGAATGAGCGCTGTGGATGCCCAATGGGATATTATCAAACGAATGGGGAGTGTGTCAAGGGAGACCAATAAAATAATACTTATGATACTGATATCGGCTGCATTGGGGGATGGGTGCTCTTTCTTCATTTTTGTGCTGATTTGCCTTGGCCTTACCTTTGGCAATCTCTCTGTCTCTCTGTCTCTTACTTTGCACTGCAACATTTACTTTTATTTCAAATAGTTCAACTGTTTATCTTGCGTAAAAGGGACCTGGGTGCCAAAGTATCAGTTGTCCGATCCCATTCAACGCCAGAATCTCCACCTGCGCGGAGCTTGTTATCGGAAAATAAATGAATTCCGTCTAACCCCTTTTGCTTAGCCTTTTGAATTTGCTTGCGCTGCTGTTGATTAGTTACCTCCTTAAGATTATGAACTCGTTGATGCAGCTCTTGGTTAACGCCCTGAAACTTCTTTTTCCACCCTTGCAAGGCAACTTTTCTCTGCCTATACTCGAGCAAGCACACTGGTCTGCAAAACACATCCATAAGCGGAACATATCTCCCCCCAATTGTATCCAACGAAATAAGTTCGACAGCTCTTCCAAAGTACGCTTTTTTGCATGTAGTACAGTATCCAGAATGCTTTTCTGCCTGCAATACCTTCTGTATGACCTTTTCGTGATGCGGTTTGACCATATTTTTAATCGGGACGGAAATGAGGACTTCACGGATACAAATGGCCTGAAGTGTCCATACTTTTTGCGAAACTCGCGTTTGTTCTCCCATCTGCAAATAATTTCCAGCAAGAGAGAAGGTGACCAATTTGCGTAATTTCCGAATTGTGCGTGGAAAATAAGAAATGTTATTGTAGCTCAGGCTCAACACGCGAAGCTCCTGTAAGTCACCAATGGAGGAGTCGACGGTTGTGATATCATTATTTGCAAGATTGAGCTCTTGCAACATTTTAAGCTTTGTAATAGGCCCAAGGCTTGAAAGGCGGCATTTGGAAAGATCAAGAACAGATAATGAGGTGATGCGCAGGATGGTGAGCGGAAGGTCTTTTAAAAGATTGCGGCTCAAATTCAGGGAAACTAAGTGCTTGAGTTTATCTATGCGATACGTAAGCTCCTTGATGCAATTTCCAGATACATTTAAAGTGAGCAAATTAGTAAGCTTCAGAATTCCTTCGGGTACGTCCTTCAATCCACAAATGGATAAATTCAGATTGAGAAGCTCATTTCTTTCACCGAGGGAATTGGCTATTTCCAGAATGTATTCTTGACGACTTCTACTGAGATCCACACTTGTATCCATTCCCTCGGCATCTCTTGCGTTGGCTCGAGGCCGAGGTTGCATAATGCTTTGCTGTGCACTTGCTGCCATCTGAGCCTCTGCCTCCTGTTTCTTTTTGAGGATCTCTCTTGCTCGCGTTTCCTCCAGCGTTTTCAAGTCCAGGTCAGATGGACGGCGATTAAGCTCCTTCTTTGTGAATTCGTTCCCCAGCGCAATGCTTTGTTTTCGGGTGATTTCCGTAGTCTTTTCCTTCTCCGTGGGGTCCTCACACCCATGTTTGTGCAGTATCTCCAAGCATTGCTTATCGTTGTTGACCCACGCAATGGACATTGGAGTGCAGCCATACTCGTTCTTGAGGAATGGATTGGCCCCATTGTCCAGCAACAGCTGCACCGCCTCTGCATGGCCCGACTCCACCGCATAGGACACCGGGCCCATCCCGTGCTCGTCCCCCACATCAATGAGGTGCGCCAGATTCTGCAGGAGGAACTGAAGAATCTCCATCTGGCCGTGGTGGGCGGCAGCACTCAGAATAGTTCGCTCATTGGTCCCCCTCACATAATGATCCACCCCAGCGTGGATCAACTTGACCACATCCTCGAGGGAGCCCTCCTCTATGGCCTGGAAGATATACGCCTCCCCATGCTTCTGCATAAACTCCCGCTTCTCCCGCTCCTCCCGCTCCTTCTCAGCAGCCTCCTGCCGCATCAATTCTTGGGCAATCTCAATGGTCTTCTTGTCCACCGGGTGGACCTTGTCTGGATCCCCCTCTGCTTCTTCTTTCATCCCCCACATAGTTCCTCCTCCCAGCCCCCCCTCCCCTTGCACCACGCTCCCCTGCCCCTGCAGTCGAGTCTGCACCTCACTCATCCGCCGGTGGGGGATCTGTATACTTTGTCTACGTGCTCGCCCCATCCTCCTGTCCCTGTTCCAGCCTTTAAATTAATCCCTGGCCTCCTTGGCTTGCACTTCCCCGTTCACTGTTCTACCTCCTCTCACACAAATACCTGGATGGTACTGTAAACTCTAAGAAAGCCCCCCCTCTCCTTGGTACTGGATTCAGCAAAACTCCAAAGCCTTTTACTCCATTTACCAAACACACCAAAAAAAATAACTAAAAGAAACACAAACGAAAACAAAGCGACAATAAAAATTAGTGCCAAAATTCCTCCTGGTTTCCTTATATGGGAAGCGGCCAGTCTCATTTTCACGAATCCTTTGGGTTTTTTTGGTTTTGGCGTGTTGTACTTATTCTGGTAAATATTGTCATCTTAGTTCATTGGCTGTCTAATAGTCTTCCCTGTGGTGGTGAGGCTATCAGTATTGACTACATTCTTCAGAAGCTTCTCCAACATCGAGCTCATAAAGCCATCTGCACTCTTCAAGATGAAACAGGAGATGAAGTTTGTTATTTCTTTCAGAAGCCAAGGCTCGCAGCCATGTTCCTGGTAGTAAGGAGTGGCAAAGGCAAGGAGATAGATAGCCAATGGCGGGCTGTTTCTTGAAGCTAAAATCAATCTTGCTGATTTCGATGCTCCAGTCTTTGGCATTGGCCATCAGCATCTCCCCAGAAGGGTTCTTGAACACACGATAGCTTATGCTATATCAATTATCTGGAACACGGCTTTAGTTTAAACGGTCAGTCTCGTGCCAGGTGTTCACAATGGGCCATTTCCATTCACACACACGGTTGATAAATGTAAAGCCGGTATCAATGACGCTTATCTCAATCTCATTCTGCTTAGTGACGTGACACCGAATTTCATACCGGTGAAGTTGAAGTTACTGAGGTTGAGGCCGTTGCTGTGCAACCAGTCTTGCCCGACGTCCAGCTAAGAATATCGCTAAAGGACAGAGTTAAGGTCAATTTTGCGACTTCCCACTTCAAGAGCGACATCTAGTGCACCCGCCAATAGAGTCTTCAAGGCTGTCTCAATCCATTTGGCGAAATAAGAGAGAAACTCTCGCGAGGACATGTCAAACTTCCGGTCGCCGATATGAATATACACATCTTCCAATGTGAGGGTCTCGTCTAGGCGCATTTTGAAGGCAAAGTCCAGATCCACGATGTCCTGAGGGCTGAGTAATGTGCTGTCCTGTCCTCAGTGCTGCTGTGCTATCACAGCCGATTCCGATATCTTTTGCCTTTGACTCTCAAATGACCGTGAAGAAAACAAAGTCGTCTTTTATCTCAAACGTACTATTTTTGGCTTTACACTCAAATTACCTTACCATGTTACAGAAAACCTTTTTTATTTCAGCAATAGAGAGCATATAGAGATAAAGGTAAAAGGTTCATTTAAGGGAATACAAGGCCCGAAATAAAAAAGGGTGCCTGTCCCTTAGTTCTTCAAGTTGTGACCGGTAACCTTGAGGTTCTTCGTGTTGACGATGCTCTTGGCAATCTTTTCAATCATTTCGCTCAAGAAACCATCAAAATTATCGAGGAGCCAGTTAAGAACCTTCTTCTTGAATGGTTGCAAGCACCAGTTGCCGTGCTCCTGGCAGAACTCACCTGCAAAGAGTTTAAGATCACCAACAAAAGACTTCTTAGCAAAGTCCAAATCCACATCGGCGATGTCAATGCTCCAGTCCTTGGCATTGGCCATGAACATGTGTCCGGTGGGGTTTTCATACAAACGGAAGGCAAGAGTGACATCCAACCCTTGCATGGTTAAATTGGTCACTCTGTTGGTATTGTGCCAGACGTTGATGATTGGCCATTTCCATGCTGTCACCTGGTCCTCGAAGGAAAAACCAACACCAGAGACCTGGATCTGAACCTGATCCTTCTTCACAACATTGAACTTAACACCGCTGAAGGCAAAGTTGTTCAAGTTGAAGCCATCGCTCTTGACCCAGTTGGTTCCGGCGGTCTGTGGAAGATGGACGGCCTGTCCATGCAACAAGTCGTGCAACACCGAGTCAAGATTAATTTTCTTGCTTCCAATCTCCAAAGCAAGCTCCAAGGCAAACTCAACAACAGGACTGAGTAACTTCTCGGCTTCGGAGGCAAAGTAAGCCAAAAACTTGTGGTTGGTCACATCAAGTTTCAATTGACCGAGGTCAATTTTGACATCTTCGAAGGTCAATTTGTCCTCCAAGTGGATCTTAAACATAAAGCTCACCTTGTGGATGGACTGGGTGAGGTTCTGTCCGCTGGTGGTACTGCAATGCCATCCACCAACCCAGCAGTGGATCTCATCGTAGTGGATAGTGAGTCCTCCCCGGAAGCCAATACCCTCGACAAGAACACGCTGGTCATCAGTCATGGAGAACACAGCCTCGTCAAAGTTGTAATTTTCCACAACTCCGGTGGAAGTCTTCAACTGCCATGTGCGGAAGGGGGATTTCAAATGGTGTTCAAAATCAAAAGTCTTGGGGCCAGCATTGGCAAGGGCCTTCTTGATCTGATCGTTCAACACATTTTGACGGATGGCGGATGTGGACACAAATGCGTTCAGGAAAAGAACCGCCAACAAAAGGCAGCTTGCTTTGGAAGAAAACTTCATGATTCAAAAGCGACAAAGTTGATTATTAACACAAGATTTGTTTTTATGTGCTTTGCTTTGCTTGGAAAAATAAGTTCAAGAACCAGGATGAATTATTCGTGGCTGGTTGCCTCCAGGGATGCTCTTTTATAACTTGCAAAAAGAATGACAGCACAATTCGCGCTTATGAAGTTTGGCGGTTGCGAGTGAATCCGCCCTTTTCATTTTTAACTTGCTCCACAATGGAGCGTTGTTGTTAAGCACGTTTTTTGACAGATGAGCATTCTGAATAGTAGAATGGAGACATTAAGACTCGAAGTAGGCCTCATTTGCATAAATGCAAGATCCAATGACGAGGGTACCAAACAATAGCCGATTTATTTTATTTTGGTATTGGAACTGCATGCACACTGCACAGAATAGGAGTACAGCTATGCTTCATCTCATTCGCCAAGCTTTGCACCATGGTATTGGTTTCACGTCTTGGATTAGATTAATAATTCAACTCGTGCAGGGCACGTTCCCTGAATGGTCGAGAGTGCAGTTATTAATTGTGAGTATAACAATCGCATCGCTTTTTAACATCAAGCCATTGGGGTATATCCAAAGACTTGACTCTTTCAAAAAGAGATAACCAATGGAAGCCGCCTTAGAACTAATGCATCATTTAAAAAGTGATTGAAAGTGTGTGGGGGAGAAACATCACACGATCAAACGCCAAACAAGGCATAAAATCTTACATGATGACTATCCAAACTGCAACTGCGGGGCTTTTACGCAGCTCATGAACAAAATGGTAAGATCCAAGGGGAGCCTAGAAAGCTCGGGCTAAACTCTAAAGTGTCTTTATAATTATTATATTTGATGTTTTGCCGCTTCTAATGTACATGTCAGCTGATAATTTGTTCCAAACTTATTAAAAGGGGCAGTGAATAGGGCCAACACTGAACGGGGACTTCCCTAGCGAATTGGAATTTGGATTTGTCATGGGCGGGCTAATATCGATCCGAGTCTCGATTTTCGATTAATTTTGGGGGTTGGCCATCATCACGCACTAATTAGTTCTGTAATTATCTATTATAAGCTAAGTCATAATGCATGATGAGTAATTATGCGAGGCGTGCGGCTCAATTTTTTGCAAATGGGCACCGCGATCGGGAGTTGCTCTCGGTGCACATGCATAAACAATTTTAGCTGGATCTACGGTCTACCTAGAGTAGCTGCAAGGTCGTACATGATATAGATATACATGTCTACAGGCAGCATATATGCATGCAAGCACGAGGGTTGCACGTAGTGTAGTACTTGGAAGTCATTTTTTGTAGTGGAAACTACAAGTACTTCCCATCTTGGCTTTGATTACCTTGTTGATTATGTTTGACGGATCTCGAAACACTGAAGAAAGACATAATTTTTGAGTAGAAACAGTACTCGTTCTGAAAGGGATTACCAGTCAAAGTAATTGCAATGCAACAAGGGCAAGTTGAAACTGACCCACCCATTGCTCAATTTCAAGAAGATCTGTGGCAAATTATCAAATGTAGTACGAGTTTCAACTTTTATGAGGACATTCAAACAGCCTTGTGCAGTTGGCAACACTGCACGCTTTTGCTTTCTAGTGATTCAAATTTCAGACCACGGAATAGCAAACGAATTACGAAGCTGCTTTCAAGCTAAATTTATGACCAGCAGCAGCCTACACAAGTGCTAAAAAGAGCTGTACTTCTACTTAGAGCTGAGGAATACGACGTGCATGGTACCACCGGCCTCCATATATATAGCTAGCAGCTTTAACACTTATCCTATTATAAATGTACATGTGTGAAAAAATGTAACAGTGCCTCTCATAGCCCTAATATGGTAATTCTTTATTTCCAAATTAAGGAGGCCCGAGGATAATTATTTATTTATATACCTTTATATGTAATATAAAGTCATCATGATGAATAAACCTCGGTTAGTTGTGGCTGGCTATGTAATAGTATTATACTACTGTACTACAGGACTAGCTATAGCTATAGCTACGTCGACTAGGATCATGCATGCGCTGCGAAGTGAATGAAGAGAATTCACTGCTTGATTGTTGCTAATTACAATTTCAACTAATCTTGCTGTCTGTAGTTTTAGACTATATTATGTATGCGTGGCATTGATGGGTGTTGTTATTTGTTGAAAGGGTTGATAAGAAGCGTTCTAGTTAGAAGGGATCTACTAGGGATAACAATGCAGAAAGGGAGGAAGCGGAGTATCAGCTGGAGTGTCCTTCTTCTGGTATTTGCGGGGCTTGTGGTGGTGCAAGGGGATACAATTGCGGTGTCGAGGGGTGACCAGGACCACAGAAATGAGGGGCAGGGCAGAAATACAGGAAACGCCATTGTGGATCAACTGGGGGCCGTTGTTGAGGACCCTATAGCGACAGCCTGTCCTTGCTTGAATAAGCGAAAGGTGAAGATATGGGTAGCCGCCCATGGCTCGGCGGGGGATGGGTTCTGGGACTTGGTGCATGTGGCAGCCAATATTACCGGGCGGGACGCTTCTGTGGTGGTGGACTGGCAGCGTCCTGCTCAAGTGGATAGTCTGGAGCACTCGGCGACTTTGCGGGCCCTCGCGGACAACCCCGAAGTGGATGGGCTTGTGGTCACTCTAGCGGGGGATATTTTAGTTGATGCCATGAATTATGCAACTTCCAAGGGAAAGCCAGTGGTGTCTATGAACTCCATCCCGAAGAGTTTTGACTTTTCTACCAGGCATAGCCTTCATTTGAACCATGTAGCGCAGGATGACTTCAATGCGGCTGTTATTTTGGGAAAAGAGATGCAGTCTCTTGGGGCCAAGAAATGCATACTCCCGGTTACAGAACAATTGAACGAAGGAGTAATTAACCGTCGGAAGGGACTGGAGAGTGTATTTGGGGCATCCAATGTGGTTCAAATAGGGGTAGACATTAGCAACATGGAGGGAACGCAGGATACGGTTGTGAGTACAATTAATTCGGACCCTGACTTTAATTGCATGATATCTGGAGGCGGAAAGGCACTCCCAGCCTTGGATAAAGCCTTTCTCGTTACAGGAAAGACCCTTTATGCGAGTGGATTTGACGTGTCAGAAGGCAGTATTCCACTCATTAAAGAGGGTAAATTAAGATTTGCAGTGGACCAAGGCCAAATCGTTCAAGGGGCTCACAGCGTGTTATACATGTACCTGTATTTGACTACGGGATATAAGGTGATGACTTCATTTGTAGAAAGCGGGCCACAACTTGTGGGCAAAGAAGACATAGATGCGTTTCAATGTGGAGCCCAATTGGCCATGCTTCATCGTGATAGCGACTGTACTGACGGAACATGCAAATGTGTCAATCAGCAGACTTGCCCAGCTACAGTTAATTGCCCATCATTCTCACAAGGCGACGTGACTATCCATGTTGCCACTGATATTACGACCTTTGATGCTTGGTGGGATAACCTCAAGCTTGGAATCAGTCACGCTGTTAGAGATCTGGGAATCAATACAACTGTTAGCTATCACACTTCTTATACGGCGGTAGAACAGGTTGCACAAATTGATAGTGCTATTGCAGCCAAAGCCAAGGGGTTGGTGGTAACTATACCCGATGATGACTATTACACCACCGATACGAAAGCCGCTCGACCGATAAAGTTTGCTGTTGAACGGGCACTTACAGCCGGCATCAAGGTGGCTGCTATTCACTACGGTCGAAGAACTCAGCAAGCTTTGGCTTCAAGAGGACTATTTAGTTATATTGGGCAAGACGAAACCGAAGCTGCTAACTTAATGGCGGCCAAGCTGGCTGCACAATCGATTTCAAATATTATTATTGTAACAAATTTACAAAGCGGAAAAATATCCAGCCGCTTACAAGCCTTCAGAGACAAGCTTGTGTCATTACTGTCACTGAATACCAACACTGACATGCTCCTTGTGCCAACTACCTTAGCTGGGGGTGTGCTTGTTCGTATCGGATCAGTAGATGTTACCGCATCACGAGCTGATATAAAGGCGGCTATTTTAAACCGACCTGGTCTTCAAGCCATTGTATCCCTCCAGGCAGCAGTGTTCACTCAGATAGTCAGTGCTCTTAATTTAGTTGATTCCGCAAATAACTTTCCTCGCATACTTTTTCAAGATGGATCAACCACGGCCAATCCCAATGGAATCCCGATTTATAGTTTCGACCTAAACGAAGAGGTGCTGAATGAGATTGTCAAAGGCAATACCGCAGCCGCTATTGACCAGCAGGAGTATCTCCAAGGATATTTGGGTATTTATTTAACCTACATGAAAATAATTAGCAACACAGCCCCAGCTAGCAGTTTGAGTACTGGTCCACGAGTCATAGACACGAAAGAGGAAGCTCTAACCCGGTTGTGTGCGGCAAAGGGAAAGGTAAACGTTATGTGCCCATGTGAAGCTGATTCCGGTTGGAGCAACAATGTCGATGTGTGCTACAAATGCAGGCCTGGGACCTATGCCCCTGGAAATTCGACCTCAGTGTGTGACCCTTGCCCAAAGGGTAATGTGTGTCCTTCTTATGGAATGACCCTCACCAATGGGCTGGTGCAATGCCCATCGGCCTTTACAACGGGGCAGTCCACTTGTATAGATCTAAATACAGATTGTGAAGATTATGTTCCTACCAAAGAAGGAGGCTTCATAGTGTTTGAAGATTTTTCAAAATCTGAAAGCTATTCGAGTTCTGGGACATACTTTACACTCGTCATCCTCATTCTATTTATTTCAGAATTTTTCATAGCTATTCTGTGGCATTTTAGGCGCTGGTATAAGAGAAGGGTGCGAGTGCATGCTCAGAAGCATTCGGGAGCGGGAGCTAAAAATAGTATAAATGCCGACATGCTACCTTCTTTTGAGGACGATGGCTCACGGAAAGAAAGCACAAGTTCTCAGGGCAGGGAGCGAAAACTAACCGACTTCACCGCATCTTTGTTTGCATTGACAAACTTTCGTCGCAAATATCATCGCTACGGGCTTTTGGGGGCATTCAGGGTAAGCTCACTAACTTTTAAATCCTCAGATTTACATACTCAGATAGACCCATCGCTGGAAAACCTTTATCCCATCATTACCGTGTTTACCGATCTTCTACAGATAGGTTCCATTATTCTCGCCCCTGATATAGAATGGTTGGCTTCTTCACAAGCATCAGACTATATATCAGTACTAGCGATTTCATTTGATTGGTTTTTCTGGGTGATAGTCGGTGCAGTGTTTCCTTGGGTGATGTATTCCATTTTTCTTATCACTGGGTTCGAGTTAACGCTAAGTAGGTCTTTCCCAGGAAGGATGATCCTTCTTCCAAGTAATTATCTCCTTCCCTTGGGGGGCACTGTGCTACTCATCCCAGCAATGACTTACTTCCTTCGCGTCTTCGCCTGCCGGGAGGCTGTTGCTGAGGTTCTGGTGAGCCCAATTTTAGTAGTGAATGACCACTGCACAATGGAATGCTGGGATGAAACGCATTGGATTTATGCTGCCTGTGGAGGGGTGATACTTCTCATTTACTGGCCCCTTGCTAACTATTCCGCACCAATGTGGCAGTCTATCCAGGTAGAGCTGCAGGTGATGTACAAGCCGTTATTTCTTTACATAGATACTCTTCTGAAGACTGGTCTTGTATTTTCTCGCATATTTCTGCGCCAGTATATCGGCCCTTACTACGCCATAGTGGCTCTTATTATAGTCTTCTACCTCGGTATGAGCATCTGTAATACATTATGCAAGGTGCCATGGGTGGGTAACTTGCGATCATTCGTGTATGTGGTGCTGTTTTATGTTTTAGTAATAGTGGTAATCTCTCTTCCCACGGCAGAAAAGAGCTCGATATGGCCTTATGTTTTGCTTGCTGGTTCAGTTGTAATATTTACTGTGTTCTATGTACGCTGGGATTATTCTATCTATCCCGATAAAATTATTGATAAGAATGACAAGACGCGAAGGTTGATCCGAGAATTTATGAAAAACAATGCAGATAACATATCTGTTAGTACAATGACCATGTCAACAGCTTCAGGACTGGATAACGGGAAACCTGCTGCAACGGACGAGAATGATGAGGGTGTTGACGAGGAATTTTTGAAATTGAAGCGCGAAAAAAGGGCGGCAGCTGCTGCATCTGAACCGCAAGAGGTTCACGACTGGTCGTTGATTGAAGAGTTTGTGATGGACATAGGCAATGTGAACAAATTAACGAGGGATGAATACCAGTACTTTGCCTTTCTTTTTATCAGGCGTAGTATCACTTTAGTAGATTTGTGGAAGAACCACAATGCAGAGCAAATGGGGACAACCGTGAAACGCATTCAGGCCTTATATCGAGATTTCCATGAGTATGTAGACAAGATAGAAAACACAAATGAAACACTTGACTCACGTCGACGTAGCAGTGTTGCAGCATCACGTCTAAGCAATATGAACGTGTATGTGTCCGATACAGCTCGTAAGCGAACAAAGGTCAGTGTTGTTCAGGAACCCGAGGAAAAGCCTCCTACGGGTTAATTACTTCCCATCATTATGCCTAATTATTTGTGAGTGGGTGAATTCTGCTCACTATTAATTATTATTTGGCCGCCTTTATAATGACCAAATAAAGTTGTTCTTGCATGAATTGTTGTTTATACTGGAGAGTGGAGAGTGGAGTCCACTTTGGACTTTGAGGAGGTCAGAGGAAGGAGAGTATAGCGCTGTGGAGCCGCCATAACACTTTTTACGTTCTTTAATTATTTTTTTTTTTTAATTTGATTGATAGGGTTGGGAGGTGAGAAAGAACCATTAGAGGCTTAGATTAGTCACCACCCTGAAATAAAGTTCTTTCTAGATCTGTCTTCGGAGTTTTCGTTCGTGCACTTCACAGAGCTAAAGGACTACGGTCTACGAGCACCGTATGCTTTTTATTTTTGCGAGACCCAGTGCGCTGAGAAATGTGTTGACGAGTGCCCCTTGTTGCTGCCAAATAACATCTCTTTGAGGGTATAGATGTGTTGATGAGTGCCACTTGCTGCCCAAAAAACATCTCTTTGAGGTTATCGATGTGTTGATTAGTGCCACTTGTTGCCCAAACAACATCTCTTTGAGTGTATAGACGTGTTCATGAGTGCCACTTGCTGCGCAAACAACATCCCTTTGAGGGTATAGATGTGTTGATTAGTGCCACTTGTTGCCCAAACAACATCCATTTGAGGGTATAGATGTACTGATCAGTGCCCCTTGCTGCCAAATAACATCTCTTTGAGGGTATAGACGTGGTGTGTGCCCCTTGCTGCCCAAATAACATCCCTTTGAGGGTATCGATGTGCTGATCAGTGCCCCTTGCTGCCAAATAACATCTCTTTGAGGGTATAGACGTGTTCATGAGTGCCACTTGCTGCCCAAATAACATCTCTTTGAGGGTATAGACGTGTTCATGAGTGCCACTTGCTGCCCAAATAACATCTCTTTGAGGGTATAGACGTGTTCATGAGTGCTACTTGCTGCCCAAATAACATCTCTTTGAGGGTATAGACGTGGTGTGTGCCCCTTGCTGCCCAAATAACATCCATTTGAGGGTATAGATGTGTTGATCAGTGCCCCTTTTACTTGTCCACGTTGGCGTAAAAACACAAAACAGAGAAGACAAGCTATCAGAAAAGCAGCTCAGGAACTGTTTATTGAACTCAAGCGGCTGGACCAACAAGATAGTATTTCTTCTCGGCATGCTTGGTACGCTCCTTTAATGACGGTAGCTGGATGGATTCTGGGAAATGTAGGATTCAAAATGAACTTAGTGGGCTACGATGGGGCGAGAAGAGGTTGCTCTTATTGTCGCTCTCTTTTCTGCGCATTCATGTTCAAGGACAATGAGGTCAACAAGGTGGAAGAAGAGAAAATATGCAGAGATGAGTTAATGCTAGTGAGGGAGAAGCGAAATTGGAAGCCATTCTTAAAGACCCGGAGACGATTTGGGAATGTAGGGATGTGATAAAGGGCACTAGTAAGGGGGAGAAGAAAATGAAAAACACTCTTGAAGTGCTGGAAGGAGACAACCCTGAATATTCATGGCCATCCCACTTATTCTTTGAGTTCATTTGTTCGTGTGCGCGTGCAATGCTTCAAATATGTGAAATGAGAAGTTAAGCGCGTTATTATTTAAGCAGCATGATAATTTTTCTCAAAGAAGTCTCGTTCAGATGCTCTTCACCCTCATAGCTAACGAATATGAGAAGAGCCATTATGTGTTTCCCTTCGCCTTTTGACAGTGCCCTAAGTGTGGTTTCCTTTGGAAGAAAGTTCAAGAAAACATTACAAGTAAATTCACCAACGTAACTTTCTCGAACGTATCAAAAGCAGAAAAAAAGGAAATCCCCACATTGGACCTAATTTTAAAGATATATTGAGATTGGAAATGTTGGGATTCAAGCAAAGCACTTTGGAAGGTAAAGTTAGGTTCAGTGAGTTCTCCCCCACTGGATATGACCAGATAAATTTGAAAGTCGACGAGGACACAGACTGGAGGTCGACCTTTACAAGTCATATCCTAAGGCCAGCAGTCCACAAACGTCCAGAAGATCCATTAGCCTTTATAGCTTATCTGCTTAGTATTAATCCAAAGTAAGTAAAGTTTTAGGCATTTATTACTCTAGAAATTTATTTTATATATTGGCTAATCGAGCGAGCTTGCGAGCGATTCCTCCTTACTGATCGACAATTTAAATACACTTTTAGGGCGTCCTCTGATTGGCTCCTGGAATTTGGGCTACTATCTATAACCCTAAAGAAGAAAATGGCGAGCGAGCCGACCTTTAGGTCATTGCAATTTTTAATGTTAGATTAGATACAAACTCAAATTTAAAGCAGGGGGATTAGGTTAAAAGGGTACCCCAAAATTGGTTAGGAAGTGATAGGATCCATATGTTCTGGTCAATAAATCACTAATGCGACAGTTATGAGGGTGAAAAAAAAAAGAAAAAAGTAAAATAAAAAACAATCGAAAAGTAAAAAAAAAGCTTCCCATACATTT
>PDIM01000045.1:21002-32219 GCA_002811675.1 Ichthyosporea sp. XGB-2017a | reverse complement strand
CATACAAAAAATTTCAAAATTTGAATTTTTTTCTTTTTTTTTCATTTTCATAGTTAACTTTGGTACATTAGAGTTTGGTTTTAAGCATCCAGTTTGCTTTCAACATGTTTATTCAATACTTAGAGAGTCTTTGACCAATTCCCTTCAAATTAGCGTCAAATGGAAGCTTACAGTGTCCCAAAAATACATGCCAAATCTCAAAAAAATCGAAGCAGTGGGTGACAGTCAAAAATGCAAAAAAGTAGGATCTATGAGAGTGAAAATGCTTAAGAGTTCATAATTAGACTTTTTTTTAGATCAGAAAAAGTGGCCCACTTTTCCCATACATTTCATAGTTAGTGAATCCCCCTGCTTTAAAAAATTTTCCTGCGCAGAGTGGACCCTGCTGCGCAGTACGTAAAAAACATCTGAGCTTGTAATAGATGACTACGGTCTACTTAGTTGGGGGACATCGGTGGCGTGTGCACTTGATTGTGCCCCATTTCATTGTCGCTACTCGTTCCAAAAAGAGGCTCATGCCCATTGGCCCCCATATGATCATGTCTGCTTACCGAAGACTGAATACTGCTGCTGCCGTCACTACTGTCTTCGCTATCAGCGTGTGCTATGTTTCCGTGGGCAGGGGGGTGCTGTGGCGGGGTTACGTTGCCATTAGGAGGTGGTATTGTTCCTTCGCTGGTGTCCGTTAGTCCCAACTGGTCACAGAGGTCATTGCACGTATGACCGGTGGCCCAACGCCGGATACCGTAGGCTTTCAAATTGCCAGCGGAAACTTGCAGATCCAAAGTTGTGTGGACAATAGGGTCTGTGATGTATTCATTGTTGATTTGAATATCACAAACAACAATCTGACCGCCCGAAACATCATAGGTGAAATGACTGAAAGCTACGCCAATCATTTTGTTGAGGCTGTCCACCTTCAATTCTTCCCCTGTGTTGCTGTTGACCTTTTCAATACCCCTAATATAGGGCTCAATCAACGCCGACCATTGGGTTTGAACCCTATGGCGACGTTCATTGTGAGTTGGCTCTTTCCCAAACACTCCTTCCCAGGGAATTATAACGGAAATACCGTCAATACGCTCCAACAGTGAAGCGCGGTAGCAACGGACAACGGTTTGGAAAACTTTCCACAGTTTTTCGGTAAAGAACGCGGTGTTGATTTCCCGCCTGAAATCTTCATTGCGGGAAGGGCCAATGAACTTCTTGATACAGAAGGTCTTTCCGTAAAACGTGGCCTTCTCGGCTGGAAAACCATTGAAGTCCGGGCCGAACTTTCCCTTAGACGAGGGGACCAAGAGGATACCCCGGGCTTCTTTAAATCGGCCACGTTGCTCGACGTGCAAGGTCCCGACGGCCTTGAGGTCGCACCTTTGAATCACCGCCTTATCTTCGTACAGATAGGCACAGCAATTACTATTGACCCGAAATATGTCTGCCTTGGTTTGCGCCATATCAATGGCGGCACCAAGTTTAGAAAATCTTCTCGGCAATTGGTCAATGCTGTTTTCTAAGAAGATGGACCACTTTGCAGAAAAAAAGCGTATGTCCAGATCCTCTTGGGAACCACCGCGATCGCCGGCAAGGTCTAGGAAAGACGGTACATCCACATTTGGGCTCAGGGCGAAGGTCTTGACAGAGACTTTGTGCCCTTTGGTGACGACTTTTTCCTTGGTCATGTCCAAGAACATGGACCGGAGAGGTTTCCCTGACTGCTCATTTTCGACCTGTTCATACGTGCGAGGAAACATCATTGTCTGCAGGTAGGCCGTAGTATTGGGCGTTGCCGATGTCTGCGTCATTACATCAAAGGCTTCTTCCTCCTTTGTCTTTGATGGTCGACCTGTACGGGGCTTCAGGGAGTACAAGGCCGGATGGAATACACGGCGTTCCCCTGTCAAAGAATAGAAGTCTAGAATGACAACTATAACAGTCAGCCTGTCCCCCTTTCCTGACTGTCGCAAACAAGCGGAACGAAGGCTTTCAAAGGGAGACATTTCACCTTGGATAGTATCATTGACAATGAATGAGGAGAACTGCCCAGGGGACGTTTCCAGCTGCAGTGTAACTGGCAGGTCGGAGAGCTGGTATGTGTACTTGATAGGAATTTGATTCCTATTTTTCCTCGCTTCCACACCCAGCATCCTCCAAATCTCTCCCTGCAGTCGCAAGGCAGTGTTATACACGGGAGCCTCAGGAAACATCCTTTCGGCTATAACCCCGGTTATGTCCCCTATGGTAGTCGTTGGCCTGGCGGTAAATAGCACATTGTCTGAATAACTATCGGGTGATAGGTTCAGAACACTGGCTATACCAGGCGGAAGACTCTGGGGCAGCTTGACAATAACAGTTCCCTCACTTCCTCTCCCTAGCACCCGGAATGCTAGCTTGAAAGTGAGGTTGAGTGAAGAATGGTGCACCAACTGCGCTTTTTTGCGCCTGTTTTTGTCCACTTTTTCACTCGAGGTTTTAAGCTCCCTCATGAGCTCCGGGTATTTTTGGTGGGTTATGGGAGGATGTGAAGACGACATCAAATCCCTCTTCCTTCTCTTTGGTGCCATTTTGTTTTCAGAATTCAGTTCTACTACAAAACAGAATATAAATCGCTGTATGAGACATGCCTTTTATTCTTTCCCTTTTATACTAGATCCTGACCTATTGAATGTGCTGTTAATAACATCCTGCAACTTGTGCTTTCTAATGAACCCATACGTGTCCGAAAATATGACACTCCTGTATGTAGGGTCTTATGCTCTTTCCCTTTCAGAGAAAGTTTTGGAAACCGCAAATGCGGCATTGTGACACCTTCCAGGGCTTCATGGTAGGCTAGAAAAGTAGCGCAAACACGCCGGGGCCATATCATCTGCCCCATTTGGCCTGATGTGGTTGCATATTGACACGCCTTTTGGCTTTTTAATAATAAAGAATGCAATCGTACAAACTCTTTGGCCCACATGTGGTAATTCTATCACCAATATGGGAAAGCTTAACCAGTTTTTGTAAAGAAAAATATTTGTTTAATTAAGCGCCTCCCAATGCGGCCGTCGCACGTCAGCAGCTTCCCCCCCACACATCCCTTCCTTCCCACACTTAGCGCCCATGGCAAGTGCCACGCTTGCTTGGCAGTTGTAACTTGGGCATTCAGGTTTGAGAATTGTAAGAGCTACGCAAGTGCGATTCTCGCCAAGAGCCCTGTTCTGAGCTGTAGGTTCCAACATTTATTACCGCCAAATAATAGCAACGGCAAAACAAAGCCAGCTCACCAAGGACAAAAACCTTGATTTCGGCCATGTGCGTTTTTACTTTCTATTATTGTACGCACTGTGGACAATAGAATTCATGGTACTTTGTCCTGTCTTCTAGCCATCTGAGTGGCGGAATGTGAATGATACAGGCAAGTGGGTACCTCAGCTTTCCATAGTTAAGAGGATGCGCCCCCAAACCTACCACTAAATAAAATTTGAAAGGAGTAAACATCCCCTTTAACCCCTCCTATCCCCTTACTAAAAGCCGATATATTTTCATTGTGGAAGCAAATAAAGTCTTTTTCCGAAATGCGGGACAATGTTCTCATTACTAAGAACTTGTTGGTCTACACTTGCGCTGCATTCACCACAACCATAGTCTGCAGCTCCACCGTTTCTACATTCGGTGCGGGCCGAAGCCTCAGAGACACTGAGCATGAAAATTTTCGTTTGAATGTCGATCTGATCCGAAGATCTGATCTTTCCATTCAGGTTTTCGTAGCTCCACAAAGCACAATGGTGCGGCCAATGAAAGAGTTCAAGCCGGAGTGCTTGAAGCTCATTGAGCAGGAAATAAAGGGTGGGACAAAACAAAAAGACCTGCCCAAAAAAATAAGGGAAGCTGGCTTAGGAAATGTTAGCAAGCGGACCATCGAACGCTGGATGAAAGACTGTTTGCCAGATCTGCGAGCGCGAACGTACGTGTCGGAATTTGGTGAGCAAAGAGTTAAAGACTTTCTCAGACCTTTGCTTGGAACCCCGGACGTACGACATGGGTACCGAATAATTAAGGACATCTTGTTACAGGATTTTGGGCAGAAGGTACCTGATGATACTGTGAGGAAGTTGTGGAAAGAGCTCAGTGTGGATGGTGGGGGGCATCGTATCGTGCGAGCTCCCCGTAAAAGAGAATATCGGTGTAGTGGGCTCAATCAAAATTGGCATATCGTAAGATGGACCTATGTGTCAAGGTGCATATCGCGTTCTTTCCGCAGAGCATTGACCACATTGAAATTATTGATTTTTGATATTGTGTCAAACTATGGTCTTTTATTCGTTTAGGATGGACACGACAAGCTCCAAGCGTATGGAATCTACATCCATGGGGCCATTGATGGATTTTCGAGATATGTACTGTGGCTTGAGGCGGACTGTACCAACCGTGTTCCGCATGAGCTAGTTAAGTATTACCTTAAAGCGGTGATGAATAACCGGATAGTTCCCGAAAGAACCGTTTTCGATTGTGGTGGCGAAAATGTGGTGATAGCCGACACGCAAGACTTCCTGTGCCGCCTTTCTGATAATCCTAGGCACCCGTTTACCTTCACGTCTTCGAAAAACAACATTCCCATTGAAAGGTTTTGGAGAGAGATTGTGAACAAGGTTGTGGTTTGGTGGGAAGATCACGTCTTCAAACCTTTGGAAGACGAAAACATTGTAGACTGCGAAAATGTTAATGACTACCTCCTGATCATGTACCTTTTGCTCCCCCTAGTGCGAGAGCATTTGGGGCGGTACATGGAGATCCACAATAGGAAGAAACTGCAGAGAAAAAAGGGGAAAGGATCATATGTGCCTAGCAAAGTGTACTTGGGCCAAGACGAACGCGAAGACTATAAGGAAAAGCGCCCATGTGGAGTACAAGTTTCGCAAGAAAGAATGGAATTTCTGAAGCAAATGTATGTTCCCGATGAGCGGTCGTTTTCGGTTCCCCAGCGTTTCCAAACATGGGTACAGGACTGCTTAAGGGAGCAGGGTATTTCGACCATAACTTTCAGCAACTGCAGGCGCGTATATAGCAAAGTGCACAGACGCATGGTCAGGCAAAATGTAAACTTTGTGGACGATCTTAGTGTACATTTACGTGAGGCCTTTGATGCCAATAACAGACCCAAAGTTTGGTACCGGGCATCATGATCGGGTATGCAATAAGCATATATTTCCTTATCGGTGGCTGAAAGTCATATCACTCATGGGCAGTGCTCTTGGAAAAATAAAGTTTTATAAGTAGTATTATCTTAACAAATGAACAGGTACAACTCTGCCAAAAAGCTCAAATAACCCCAAATCATTCCGCTTTAACTCTAAACAATGAGCAGCAACTCGCTTTCAACACACTTCAAAACCATACACGTCAGCATATAGCATTCATACATGCAAGTGCCGGAACTGGTAAAACTTATTTGCTCTGTGCTCAACACTATCATCCACCACTATCGAAGTTTGGGCCATGTCACGTTAGCTGTTTCAGCCACAGGAATATCGTCCCTATTGCTTTCAGGGGCAACAACTGTCCACTCAAGATTTAAGATACCTTTAGACATTTCTTCTGACACTGTAATAAGAATTCCCAAACAATCTGAGCGTGCTAACTTAATTCGGCAAACAAAATTGGTCATCTGGGATGAAGCCACCAAACAACATCGACATATCCTCGAAGCTTTAGACAGGTGCTTCCAAGATATAACCGATTGCCCTCTACCTTTCGGCGGCATTTCAGTCATACTCGCTGGTGATTATCGACAAACACTTGCCATTGTAAAACGTGGAACAAAGGAACATATAATTGACAGCATTCTCCCAAATTCCCCATTGTGGCATCACTTCACAATATTCTCTTTAACACACAACATGCGCTTACAAAGGCAACAGACTGAGTACTCTAATTGGCTTAGGCAGCTCGGCTCAGGCGAATTAAAATGATGAAAACAACATGGTCAACATTCCCGAAAACATGCTTATGCCCCTCGATGGCCGATGCACCCCAGCTAATTGACTTTGTGTACCCACGCTACGACAGGGAATAGTTGACCAAGGCCACCGCTTACTTGCACCACACCACGAAGAGGTTCAATTCTTAAACAACCATTGTACTCACGCTTTCCCTGGTCAGGTTATTCAACTCACTTCAATAGATCAACTTGAAGAAGACACAGTCCTCAGCCCTACAGTTGAGTTTCTCAACTCACTCAATGTTCCAGGACTCAGTCACCATATCCTTTACCTAAAAATTGGCATGCCAATCATGGTTATTAGGAATTTAAGCCTTAACAAAAAAATCACCAATGGTTCCATCTTCCTTCTTAAAAATATCCTCCTTCGTTCTGTCCTCCTTAAGAATACAGGCGAAGAGCACTATTTACCAAGAATAACTCTTATCGATGACTCATATCCCTTCAAATGGTCGAGAACACAATTCCCCATAGTTCCTGCATGGGCAATGACCATAGACAAAAGCCAGGGACAGTCTTTCGCTCGCATTGGCCTTTATCTCAAAGAACAATGTTTACACATGGCCAGTGATATGTAGCGTGTTCACGTTGCATTTGCCCTTCCACAGTACGTATTGCAAGTTCTTCAGACGAAATGGCAAATATTGTCTTTAACGAAGTCTTAGCTCAAATACCAGAATAACCTTTTCAAAACTTCTCTTCAATTTCACAAACAAATCACACCTTTCGCATTGCATTTACAAACAAATCACCCATTCAATAAATCATTTTAACTCTCCTTAGTCCTCCCAATTAATGAACTTGACTTGCATAAATTGTAAACCATAACTCTTATCGATGACTCATATCCCTTCAAATGGTCCACAACACAATTCCCCATCAGCAGCAGCACACCCCCCTCCTTCCCCTGCAGTCACCTGAGGTGGAGAGTGTAAATCCGGGAGTCCTTGCCAATCACTTGGGAGTCCACGCCAATCAGCAGCACTCTGCGTTGTACACTTTCCATTTCAAAGAAGACTCACAGCTTTGTAGACTGCAAATCCCGGAGTTCACGTCAATCCCCCCCCCCCCACACACACACACACCCCTTTCCCTGCACTCACTTGACAGTATAAATCGGGCAGTGTGAGTACATGAGTACAAAAATATAAATCAACAGCCATGGAGGTGAAAGAAATAGAAATCAATAGAAAAATATAAATGAACAGTTGGGCAAATCAATATAAAAATATATTTTAACGCAAGTGCCCAGAAATAAATTATGAAACACCTCATTCATAGCAAAAAAAAACTTTTGACTTTTACTCTATTTTTAGAGATGCGGACAGTCTTTTATTAACATATTTGGTAAATGGGTTGAATTGAAAGTAAAACCCCATAGCTTGTTGTCAACTTCGGTTCATTTTTGGTTGTGGTCTAGGCCAGGGACGTTTTAGACAGGCTTCTACCCAGTACTCGTTGGAAAGATCTTTATGCAGTACGAGATCAAGTACACCGCTTTCAAAAACGCAACGCCTGCTTTCGTTGTTCGTTGTTCTGCGAAATATTTGTGTTGGGGGCAGGGAGGTATGAGCCGTCCAATACGAGGTTTCCAGAAGTCAGAGTTTGACCACGGGATTAGAGAGAAATGAGGGGCAACACACTGCGATCTCAATTGAGAAGGGAGGAGGAGAGGGAAGCATTGAAGAAAATTCTTTTGGAAAATCCCGATTATAAAGTCTCATTATACAGACGAAAATATTGTCCTTTGCATTTTGACCAGGAAACTTGCCCATGCCTTGAAGAACACAAGCAGCGAATGAAAAAAGAGAGGTACGAACGCAAAATGTTGAAACATACAGCGAAAAAGTTGAGAAATGGAAAGGTAAGTGTGTTGGGGAGTGTACAATTTCTATTTGCTATTCCATCTGTTTGATTAACATTTATAGTCGAAAAATCGAAAAAAACCAATCGAAAACCCCCCTTTAAACACAAACAAGATTCTGAAACAGGGCAATGAAGCAGGCGGCAAAGAAAAATTTGAAAAGAGACAGTTAAATCCGTGGGCCTTTAGAATGATTACGTGCCTTCTGGGACCAATCACGACTGACTTATTTGCATCTTCCAAGTCTGCGATGGCGCACGTGAAGGAGTATTATTTTGCACCCGACTGCAAAGAACGATGGACAGCAAAAGGACGCCCGGATGCATTTAAGGCTTCATGGTCTGTTGTAGAAGGAAGGAAACTATATATGAACCCGGTGTACTCTGATAAAAAAAAGATTTTGGAGAAATTAAAAGCAGACGAGGCAGTGGCAATTATTGTGGCCCCTCATTACTGGAGCAAAGACTTGGATAGTCATACTCTTGTCCGTTTCTCTTTGCCAAAAGCGGTTGATATCTTTTTGCCTAAAGGGAAAACACCAACGTTTTGCCCCACAGTATTTTTCGTTGATTATAGAAATGAGCGCGCTGGCCAACTCAAAAGACTGCCTTTCTTTCACAACGATTTGTTTCTTCGATGGAATCCGCTATTATCTTAAAGCGCGCTCTTTCTTGAAACTTGACACTTCTTTTGCCCGACCTTTGCCACTCAAGCGAGTGTTGTGCACGTGCGTACGTCTGCAGATGGGTTGCAGATTGTAATGTAAAAACTTCCATTAGAACAACAAAAAACCGACGTAGACCTAAAAACAACTTTGTGGCATACACACACTTCCTTCACATTCGTAATTAAAATGCAGTTTGCGTAGAAAAGCTGTATTGCACTATCGTTTTTTCCCTGCCGTATACTGTTCTACAGTGCTCTCTAATCTCTATGCAGTCTTTGGCCTCTCACTAACACCAGATTCCATTCTTTCCTGTACCCGGAGGGTACTTTTAATTCCCCTTCTTGTGGTTTGGTTGTTTAAACTCATGTTCGCAATCTTGAAAGTTTCACTCACCTGCTTGATCAACAAATAAACTATTTTTCTTGCCCAACAATGAATTGACACCATCAACTCTGCCGCCCCTCGTTTGTATAAAGCTAGTTGGCCAAGGAGCCCGTTGTTGGTTATGATACACGTGATGGAGAACGCTCACAAGGGAGTAGGGACACTTGACGCTCAGCGATATCCCTGAGTTCTGAAGCTCATCGACATCCTTTGGTCCTTTACAATGGGCCAGGGCCGGGGCCTATGGACTAATTTCGCGCGGGCGTACAATTTCCCGCGCCTTTTTCCCGCGGCCGCAGGGAAAATGCAGGGGCTTTCAAAAAAATCCTAAAAAAAAAAGGAAAAAAATATGGCACAAAAGTGTTTTTTCGAGCCTCGGTTTTTTTCGAGGTTTATTTGTCATTTGCTTTCTAGCTTAGTTCTTGGATTTGTTCGTTGTGTATTTAAATTGCTCAATATCTTGCTCGCAAAACTTTACTCCTTTAACAACAAAAGGGCATTTTTCAGCAACTTTCCTTTTCGTTGACTCAAACATACGGCACAAAAAGCAGCATAAGGTCGAAGGATCGGAACCATCATCATCACTCAAGACGTCATCGATATTTGAATCGGAACAAGTTTTATCCCCCTTTTTCTTTGAATTTGAAAGGCTTGCTCGGAGCTCTTCAAGATCTTCAGAAGGCAAGAGATAACGTTTTATCCAACTCTCAAAAAAAGGGATCATCTCTTTCGGTTCTCGGACATAGCGTCTTTCACTAGCTCCCTGATCGCCGTGATCATATAGAATAAGCTTCAGTTCCACAGCCACACGCCTCTTCATAGTTTTAAAATGACCAATGAGGAAAAGAATCCTGCTTTTGTTTCAAATTAAATCCATATTTTTCGTTCAGCTCTGCTATGGGCTTGCGGATGTTCTTCCCATTATCAACAACAACAGCCTCTCTATCAAGCCGCCCTTCCTTAATAAGTTCCTCAAAGAAAAGTTTCACCTCAGCATGATTTTCAGTGCTAATCAGCTTTCCCTTCATTTCGTAGTTGTGCTCGTTCAAAGCCACATACAATACTCTTTTTTTCATACGACGGGAGTCTCTTGAGCCAGCAGCATCTACACCTCTTTGAACTGGAACATTTTTGGCAAATTTATAATGACCATCACACCACTTCTCACTTCGCAAAAGCTTTGCTATCGCTGCGTCATCTGCGGTAAACTTCAGCCATGCGCCCACTACCACCTTGTGCTCGAGGACTCTATAAACTTTCAGAAAGGCATTTCTAGTAGGATACTTCTTGCAACTGGCATGGAAAATCCCACGATCCTTCGATTCTTTGGCATGGCTAGCATACAAACGAAGCCTTGTACCATAATCAATAGCCCACAGATTTCCCATCTCAAACAGGGCTGAGCGCATTTCCTGTCCACTCATGTGCGCGCTGCATGCACGCGTTAGGAAAATTTTGGTATAAGAACTTTTCCCAGTTACAAAGAAAGGAAAGGAGCCCTTAATCGACTCAGATGCTACTTCCAGATAATCAGGTCTAATTGTGGAAAAAGTGCGTGCCCAGTACAACTTCTAACTTTGCGCCCTACAGACTCTCGCACAAGAGTACCAGAACGCTGACACTTGTAGTGTGCGAAAATTAAAATCAATTGCTCTTTATCGTCATAAAGTTTACGCGTACCCACCCCCGAAAAAATGGGTGCACAGGAGCAAGGATCAGGAGATCCAGCCCTTTTCTTGATCAGAAACGGGCATTCGATTTTACTAAGCCCCTCCGGAATCCAGTACATTTCATTTGGCCTCCATGCATTCTGGAATGTATAAGTCCCCTCATTAGCATTAAAAATGTTGTTTTGTTCAAGCACTACAGGTACTTTCGCACTTTTGCGCAAATAATCAAATCTTTTTCTGTATTCAGTTAACTTCTTTGGACCAAGCCCAGGACTCTCTTTCAAAAAAACTGATGCTAAACGAGTTTTCCCAATCTCATTCTCATCAATCTCTTCCTACTCCTCCTCCATATCATAATCATCTTCCCCATTCTCAACATTTTCGCTCATCGAGCGAGCTTGCGAGCGATTCCTCCTTACTGATCGACAATTTAAATACACTTTTAGGGCGTCCTCTGATTGGCTCCTGGAATTTGCGCTACTATCTATAACCCTAAAGAAGAAAATGGCGAGCGAGCCGACCTTTAGGTCATTGCAATTTTTATACTAGGGAAAAGTTCTAGTACAGCTGCCCATTTCTAATATCATTCCCAAAGTTACAATGTAACCCAAACAAAAACAAACCACCAACTGCACACGCGCCCTCGATCCAAATT
>PDIM01000045.1:0-10706 GCA_002811675.1 Ichthyosporea sp. XGB-2017a | reverse complement strand
GAAAAGCTTTGAGAGCTCAAGACTCGTGAAATCCGCAGAGAGGGCCAAAAGCTTCCATGTAGACAAAGAAAATGGGCTTGAAGTCGCACTACATCTCTGCAGACAGCTATTTAATAAATACAGCAATTCTTTTCGTTGAAAACATGCTACGTTTTAGCACAAAGTTTAGCGATTTATCAACAGAGTTGCACTTCGAAACCTTATCGCCACTAACAGATATTTCATCCTCTTGCCTTTTACCAATTTGTAGCCAATTCGGATAAAAGCCCGAGGTTTGGGAAGGTAGAAGAAAAAAATTTTGAAAAACCAAAAAACATGCCCCGCTAGCCCTAAACCTGTGGGGCATGCGGGGCGTGTGGGGCATGTGTGGGTCCCTAGACACTAGAGTCACTCCTCCCCTCCCTCACGCGTGTATTGCCCCTATTGATGGTTTATTTCCTGGATAATGGATGGCAAGATGGAGGAACTTCCCCGAGTTGGCATTTGTTGGAGCTGCTAATTCCCGCGTCTCCTTTGAACTTGGCTGATGGCTCCTTAGAAAGAAAGAGAGGGTTCGACCTTCTAGAGTCCAATGATTATAGCCATTTTATTTTGTTTTAGGTAATAAAGACTAAAGAGTCTAGGAGATACAAAGACTAAGATGAACCATGCTTTTGTTTTTGTTGGATTTTTTTTGTAGCCCACCCAATGGCCAAGGAATGCTCACTCCCAGATGAGTTCGAATGTGAAGCTGCAGAAGTAGCCCTCCGGAACTAACCTTGAAGGGTGTGTGGCCTTGAATAGTGTTGGTATGGTTCTTTCGTATGCTTTTAGTCCCAGCTTTCATCAAAGACACACAGCGGTGGGCAATGACGGAGACTGATGGGTCGCCGACCTTTGGCGGAAGATGTGGGGGCAGCTGGTAACTGATAGGATGGAGGCGGGGGGGACTGGTGAGTGGTGGAAAGTAGTTGGAGCCCCCCACCTCCGTTAAGAAATCCTCTCAGCGGCTCCTCAGGCCTCATGGTTGTGCTCCTCCGTTCTCAGAGCTGCCGTCGTTAGGTGTAGCTTTCTTACAGGCGGGCAGCTTGGCATTGACTCTTCTCTTATGGCGGATATCTTTACCATTAGCCAGATTATGGTTAATATTGGATCGCCTTGGGGAGGGACTCGTCTTGGCAAAAACACGCATACGCTACATACTCCATCATATCCGGAGCGGGGATCCATCGACTTATTTAATCACAGTCACGCTTATCCGCGTTCCGCCGTTGTTCCCTCGTGGGCTGCTTTACCCTGAAATTGGTTCCATGGCCTAGCCTTTTTCTTTTGATCTTTCAAGCCCGGGTGAAGCTTTCTCAGGCGGGCCAATACCTCCTTGGACAATATTTGGCATTCATGGAAATCCACCCCAGCCTGTGAGCGGTTGCCTAGTTTGTGTTGTGCTGGTGCTGGACCTGTGCTGAAAAATGGAAACTGGTGACAAGTCTCCTCGGTCCTGTTCTCACTTCTCAGTTCTGTTTTCATTGTGTCGGACGAGCCACATGTCCTGTGCCCATTCACCATTGTCCTGTGTGATGTCACTGACGTGTCCACGTGTAGAGGGCCTCCACTGTCCAGCCTCCAGGGGCCAGCAGGCGCCAGTTCGCGCCGCGCGCGCTGTCGCCTGTCCCGTGTCCGCATTCAGCAAATACTTCGCCAGTAGTGTTTTATCGAGGTGTTTTATTCATGATTCATCCTATTATTACTGAACCATAGGCTGTGGCCTGTGGGAATTTAAGTTCCTCTTCGCTCCTGCAATCTGCATTCAGCATTGCCCCTCTAAAATTTCATTTGTTTTTTGTTTTGCACTGAGTCACTGTCCACTGACCACTGTGCTGCGAGGACTTTGCAAATTGCAGCTAATCCCTGAAATAAATCCGCTAAAAGTGCCCGCAATTTGTGATGGCCAGTCTTTGTATTTTCCCTAGCAACCAACAACCAGCAGTGATGCCAATAGCCAATAGCCAGCGAATATTTTTCATTTTTCTAATTTTTTATTTTTTATGTTTTTTGCGAGGGTTATTTGCCAATTGCCACTTGTGTGGGAATTAGTATTGATAGTCCATAGCCCCAAGAAAATAGGAATCCCTCCATTGCCCTTGATGTCAATCTCCCTGCAATTTCCTAGGCAACGACAAAAAGGGATATGTTAATCTCAAAAATAAACCAAAACACAGCCCGTTAAAGTATCCAAAATTTGCTATTCCAAGTCTTTGTTTTTTCCCTAGCAACCAACCATCAACGACTAACGGCTGTCCAATGTGGTGGGAATTCTGGCACACACCTTTTGTTTTCCTCTTTCTATAGTATCTGCATGGACTATAGTGGTCAGGGTGGCTATCTCTGATAGTGGTGGACTGTCTCGCGGTAGCCAATGCATTGAACTATCCCTTCTGAGTTCTGACTTTCCTATTTTTTATCCATAAACACCTTTAATTTTAGTTGAATTGAAGATCCACCTCAACATTATCAGTAGCAAATCAATTCTCTAAGTGAAGAGCCGGAAGAGTTTCCTATTTTGCTTTTCTGTCCATACTATTTAAACAGAACACACAGAGTGAGTGACAAAGGGGTCCTTATCATGGCGTGCAGTACCAGAGTTCTCCTTCTTCTTAGCCTGGTGGCCCTTGCTGTTGTTGCCTTAAGCACCAGCCCGGCCATGGCCAGTGCCTCCATCCCAGTCCTGCCCAAGGAGGAGGACTACCATGCCTTGCAGGCCCGTGGAGGCATTGCCAGAATGTTCGGGACAAACTGTGAAGGAATCCCAACCGGTGAAGGTGATATGAATAACTATATTGACAAGTGTGACACCTTGAAGTCAGGTGGATTCCTTGCTTTCTTTACCCAATTCACAAGTTCCTGTGAGGAGTGCAATCGTAAATCAAAACGCATTGGACCATTTTGCTGGGACATCAACCTCCCCAATAGCGAGAAAGAGAAAGGCTATATTTCTTTGGATGAACTCCAGGACTATGCGAAAGAACATAAACTCATTGCAGGTGGCGTAGATTTCAGTTCTTCCATTGAAGAGTCAGCTAATGGTGACTTGAGCAGCGGCATGGGGCGAGAACTTGTGGCGTTTTATTTTTATAATTTCCAAAATGCTTTTACATGCATGAAGAACGTATTTTTTGATTCCTTTTGGACGGATGGCAAAAAGAAAACAGAGAGTGAAGCGTGTGCTTTACAGTGGCAGAGCAGTGAGAGCAACCCTTTGAGAGGCATCCAAGAGGCAATCGTAAGCACTGTCAGAGGGTGGTTTACAGGCGCCGGAAACCCTCTAACGGCATTTATTGAAAGTATTATCAAAGAAACACAGACGCGCATTGAAAATGCCAAAGAAGGCGTGGAAGACTGCAGTGTTTTGTATCATTACCAGAATCAATGCGCGTGGAGAAGCAGCGTTGATCCAGCAAATGGTTTCCCCGCACATGCCTATATTGCTAGTAAATGCGAGCTGATGGCTAGTATGCTGACAAATGCCCTTGAGGAGCCCATCAAAAACTTGCCTGATATTACCGGATGGGCTACAAAGGAGGCCTCTCAATTCCTTTTGTTTTTTACCTACACCGTGAACTACCAAGTGGAAACTTATGACAATCAGTTAAAAAGCAAACAATGTCAAGGCTTTTTTGCAAGCTTGAGCCCATCCTGTGTAGAGGCTTATTTCTTGTTTACTGTCTATAACTTTCTTGCTATTGACGAGGTTAACTTGGAGAAGTGTGTAGGACAATCATCTTTTGTTAAAAGTACTGTCTGCCGACTTCTTACGGGTCTTTTGAAGAAGAAATCCTTTTGGGACTGGGTCGGAGAGCGTATCGGAAGTGCACTGCGATACCCCTTACAATACGTCCCTATCACTTCTGGTTGCGACGCATACAAAGAAATTGTAAACGGCACCTTTACCACTATTGATTTTGCTGAGCTGGTATGGGATACTGTGACCAATCAAGAACCTCGTAGCGCAATACCGAAAAAGGCAGAGGAGGGAGTGCGTCTCATGTCGTCCTCGTCTGCCCCGTCTACAAGTGAGTTTATGATGAGTGGAGAGGTTAAAATGGATGTTATATCCGCAGTCTTCAAACACAAGGAGTCAGAAGAAACTGAAGGAGCAAAGACCAGACGAAGTGAGGAAAAGCTTGAAAGAAAGGCTAGATCTGTTAGCTCATGGTGGAAAGCAATTACGGAAGTTTTCACTGCCTCAGACGAGGACAAAAAGAAGACTGAAAACATCTCGTTCTGGGAGCAACTTACCCATAAAATAGAACAGTGGCTATGCGAGGCTTTTGGTATCCCGTATTCAAAAGAAGACAGCGACCTGAACAATACGAACTAATAGTGGTGGGTGCTGCGATAAGCTTCATGGTGTGTAGAAGGGGGGTGAGTGGGTGTTCAACATCAGCAACTTTCCCATCCATGCACACTGCTCCCGACCACGCAAACAAGACACACTCGAGTGTCAAATTGCTGCCTTTTTGTTTTCAAAGTGTATATCTATATAGAGAAGTGTTTTAATGTGTTTCAGAAATAAATATAAAGTGACTCCTTTATGCTATCCATTCAGAGAAGCTTCTGGATTATAAATTCGTCGGGAGGAAACGAGGCTCACTCCATGCACAGACAAGTGCCTCACCCCTCAATCAATCACCATCGAACCGAGATTAAACCTTTGGATATAGCTATCACTGATATTGGCCAAGTTCTCTATTGTGCCCTTATACATAGATTCCAAGATCACACTTACAATAGACAAATCGCCCGAGTGTGGCTTTAAGAGTTCTATTTCGTTGGCAAGATGAGGGGTGCTCTTTAGCACTTCTGGCCAATCTTCCAACTTTGGGTCGGTACACAACGAAGCCCTTATATCTGCGTGAAGCTCCCTCAGGTTCCGTTCCTTAAGAATTCGCATAATAAGTCTTATTGTGCTCTCCGAAAGAAGCTAAAAGATCTTGTCAATGTCAGCAAGGATACGCTTATTCAGCAAAGCAAGATCATTCCTCTGGTAATCGTTGACTGTGAAATGAGCCTGGCACCAGTCCTTGATTGCTCGGTCAATGTGAACGCCACAAAGTATTGCTAGGCAGCCGTACACCCGCACTGCGGCCAACGCAAGCTTTGTACTCTTGTCGGAAGAAACGAAATCACATCTCAAGCCACTGCGCTTTAACGAGTCAAGTGTCACGACGCAGGAGATGAAGTCTTCTTCTGGCATTAAAGCATCAGCTATTATTTCCGCAAACCCTCTTTCGTTTTTTATACAAACGGTGAACAAAATATAGCCTTGTTTGTTCGTCTCACGCAGATTGTCAGTCGGGCTTGAATTTCCAGCATTCGCTTCTTCTGATATGGCGACTGCATAACTACCATATACCGATCCCGTTTAATGCTGAGCACTGAGAATGGGTACCTGCCCTGTGCAGGAACACAGTATACCGTATCTTTGTAGATGTTACTACGAAAAAGCAAATGTTCCGGGTATTTATCAAACATTTTGTGCAGAGACACGGTTGGGTCACTGTCCATCTTCTTTGCTTTTACGAGGCTAGGCATAATGCGCTTGATGGCTTCTTTAGTCACATGGTTACGCACGTCACACGCGTCAATGGTTTTGTCTTTATGTGGCTCAAAACAGCGACCGTTCACTTCTAACACTTCGTTAACCATCTTACACAGGTTTCGCGCATACACATCAGGAAGTTTGATCAGTTCCTGTACGTCCCTTTCAAGAGAACAATGGACTACTCTCTTATGGTCCTGTTCAGCCTACCGCATTTGATTTTTCGGTCATCGATAAGCAATTGTTCAAGACTTTCATATTGCTGAGGGTGATTGTGGGGCTCTCCATTGTGGTACAATTCATACACACCTTTTTTTTCGTTCATTACATAAGATATCTTGCACTTACAACCTGTGTAATTGGGACCCTTTGGTTTAGATTTTAACACCCGATGCACGCCTTTAGAGCATTCATCGTGGTATTTGATCGTACCATCTTTACTTTCGTAAGGCTGGCTTTTCCTACACAAAGCAAAACTCTTGTTAAGGGTTAAAGCTCGGTAGGCCTCATCAAGTTGCTCTTTGTTGTCAAAGGAACCCAGCAAGTTATCCTTTTTGGTTGTCCATCTCGGTCTCCGAGCAACCCTTTCCTCGAACAAAGGATGGCCGTGCTCAATACCATTTGTCCAAAGTTGAAAAGTATTGCCTTCAAGAACAACTATCCGTCATCGTCAATTGACTGCGCTCCTTGACATAGATAGTATTCAGTGTAGACACCTGTTCCATTTCCACCGCTCGTTCCGCACATTTCAGGCCTGAATCCCTCACTGCGAAGGTATTCAACAATTGCATGGATCCCGTCTTTGGTTGAAGATGAAGGTATTTCCACAGGGATTTGGATTTCCACCGTATACTCTTTGCGCACCCGTCTGCGTTTGCATGAGTTACTGTCGGAGGTATCATTGTTCTCTCGGGGCCTCTTTTTAGCTGCAGTTCCTTCCTCGGTGTCGGGTGCTATGTTCTCTTTACTTTCCTCTGCCTTTTGCTTCTTTCTTTCATAAAATCTTTTAGATCTGAGCCTACTCAACGCTTTTTCTCGTTGTGTAAGATCTGTATAATTTATACACTGCTTGCATAAAGGATCGTTGTGCTCCACACAGCGGATACCCAACCAACATTTGCATTTCCCGGAGGGATGATTAAATATGCACTTTTTGGGAATCCGTGGACGAGGGTGCTCAAGATCATATATTCGCTTTCTTCGATTCTTCACATCTCTTTCGATTCGCTTAATATCTTGCTCGCTTAAACGGAGAAGATCTCTCAGGCCTTTCTTATCGACCATGAGGCAGTCGTAGCAATAGCCATATCTTTCATGTTCTTCACAATACCGGTAGCCCCGACCGTCAAAAAGCATTGATTGTCTGACCATCTGCGTTCAGCGTAAACGTTGGAAACATAGAAATAGAGCGCAAGTAAAACATAAATAAATAAATATATAATCACCAGTCTGTCAGCAATATATGTGTGTCAACAAAGATAAATACTGCGTACCTTTTAGAGGACGATTTGTTACAAACAGTAAATCACCACTTTTTCAGAATTTAGTTGTTTTTTTCTTATGTCTTCTTCTTGTTTATACTCGTAATCGCATGTATTCGAGATTGATTATTTTTTCATAGATAATCTCTTCAGGAATAACCTCGATAATCTCTTTTAATTAAAAAAAAGGCAGGGAGGAACAGAAAAGCTAGAATAAGACAAAAAGAAAAAGAACAGGAAATGGTGCCGAGTGGTGAGGAAGAAAAAGAGGGTCTTTATGCATTTTAGCCCAGAGGTGACTGCCTGGTGAGTGGTGAGACTGTGACTTGTGAGAGCCCAGAGGTAAAAAAAAAATTGCGAGCAAATCCCAAAATGCAAAATTCTTGCAAAATTAAGGCGGGAAACCGTTCATTTCAGGAATTAGGAAAGAAAAAAAGTATGCGAAGGAAGAGAATTCTGTAAAGAAGAATGATTTAAAGAGTAACTTTGTTCGATGTATCCTCTGATGAGTCGAAAAACCATTTATTTGTTGATATGGATACATTATTAGTTCTGTTAGAGGAGTTGTTTGGTCTAAATTGGAAACAACTAAGTTCACTTCCTCTAATTTCCCCAGTAATTCAACCTGTAGTTAGTTATAGCAACGCTCGAAAGTTATTTTTGTTTTTTTCAAAACCTCTGCATATCAAAAAAGAGCCTCGATACAACTTGGTTGTAGATTATTGTTGGTCTAACGGCTCCTTAGCCACCCCCGACTGGGATTGTCTTTGCAAGGGCAAAGCTTATATTCAAATACTACTGGCGAAGTATTTGAAATCAAATTTACAAATCAATTTCATTGTAAACTAATAAAACTTATCTTTATTGTAGGCTTTGCTCGCCTTAACTAAATTTGTAGATTTGTAAATTCAAGAATTATTTATATTGGAAATTTCAAATGTTAACTTTCGGTGCCCTTTTAACTCGCTATCCCGAACAGAGCCCGTGACTTCTTATTCTGTATCCTGAAGGTCGTCTGGCCAGTTTTTATCATTTGCAAAGGATCCAAAAAACCTTAAAAGAAGATCCCAGAAAGCCTGAAACGTCCTTGAAAATGTGTCGTCTTGGCCACCCCCTACTTGGCGGCTACTTGCTAGGTTAGCCTGGCTGGCCATGACAACATTGGTGTCCATATCTGACTCCGGATGGTTTTTTTTTGCTTCTTGGTAGTCTTCATACTCCTCCCCATCTAGCCAAAGTTCTTTGGGAATATCAGAATAAGAATCAGTATCTGTTTCTGTTTCATCTCGGCGGTTGGTGTGCACAGAAGCAGCAGAGGTCTGTTCGGTCTGTTTTGGTCCTTCGAAACCACTTTTTGCCATCTCGCTCAGAGCCTCAAATACCTTTGGCCTTATAATTTCATCTTCTAGAACATCACCTTCAGTAATTTTCACATCGCCGCTTCGCCTACTATGCTTTCCAAGGAACACATCTTTAGCAATCTTTGCAATCGCCTTTGCTAGTGTCTTCGCCTCGGGGGTCTTACCTCCATTGAATGCATCGGCAAGTTGGCATGCAGCAGTGACATCAGCATTCGCGGCGGCAATGACTATATCGGCCAAATTTTTTCCAACCCAATTCCACAAACCGGATGCTTGCAGAAGTGAAAAGACGACTTTGCACTCAACACGGTTGATAGCTCCTTTTTCCTGACATTTTCCCCAAAGGTTTGCGTTATCTCCAGTCACGTCCAACTTTTTAATAAGCCATAGCATAAACTTATAGTACAAACGGTATACAGAGACTACTCCGGTCTTGCTGATCTTTTCGGTGTAGTAAGCCTTCTCTGCTTTTATGGTATAAGTGAAAAAGAAAATAAATTTCGCTGCTTCTTTGGCAACAAACTCGAATAGTATTTCCAGATTATATTCCTTTCCATCTCTTTCAGTCTTACTCTTACTTTGAATAAGAGCCTCAAGTGTATTCGCAGCTAAAGTACAGTCGTTTCCCATACTGGCGCGAGGAGGGATGCCGCTAATATCCTCAGCTTTTATGCACCAAAACTTTGTCTTGAAATTTTCGCCACAATTGTCAACTTTTGCTTTCAACACTTTGAAAGCCTCCGTTACACGATTAATAACTTGTTTGGTCAACCCGCCAACAAGAAAATCAAAAATATCTCTTATATTTTTACCGATCTCTAAGCGATTTGTTTCTGTGTAACTTGTAAATTTTTCCCATGACTCTGAAAATGCATCAAACATGCAATTCATGGCATCGAAAAATGTGTACGTCACATACGCCCACCAGCCTTTCGCAGTCGATGTTTCACTCATTGGGGTAGAGAAATCGGTATCACCTTTTCCCAACCATTCATTGTCGTTCAAAGCCTTCAGGGACAGATAGCCGTTGTACTTACCTGCACCTGCTGCACCTGCGTCTTTGCCTGCCTCTTTGCCATATCCCCAACAGAAAGGGCCGACTCGTTGGTCGTCACGATTACAAACGGCGCATGACGAATAGGACGACCACCACCAGCTGTATCCTTCGCACATAGACTTGTACTTGTCTTGATTCATGAGCACGTCTTCGGTGTATTGGCCACATTTACGTCCAAACAAGCGGGCGAGACCACCACGGCGCTCAATTGACATAGAGGGGTCACGAAATGACACAGACGAGGCCACAACAGTGCTGCACAGCAAAGCAGTACTCATAATAAACACCACAGCGATGGTGTAATGGATATTGTTCATTGTCTGCCTTTCCTTTTTTTTTCGTTTTTGAAGCGGCTTCTTTTCTTATTGCAACTTTATCTCTAGTCGAAAATAAATCTGATTATAAACATTCTTTAATCGAAAATAAATCTGATTATAAACATTCATTTTTTACAGTATGCAGGGTCTGCCTCCTCCATTGCCATTCACCATGGCAACCTGGACAGTAAAAAGCCGTTAAGCTGTGGGGTAAGAGGCGGGGGGCCTAGGAAACCTCGTTAAAATGCCCGCAATGTGCACGTGCGGGTCTACCGTACCTATTTGAAATATTTTTAATTGAAATATTTTTAATTTTTAGGATTTTGTGCCAGAATTCTTGGTCAGAATATCTTCACTTTTTCATTTTTTTATTTTTTATTGTTTCTGGTTGATTGTGTATGGAAAATTGCATTCTTATCCCCTACACCTCTACCCCATCCTATTCGCACAACATGAGTCGGCCCGCTCCTTCATTGCCATTCATCATGGCAACCTGTACAATAAACGGTCCCCCCCCTCGAGCCCTCGACGGACCTCCGTGCGAGGAATCAACAACCTCGTAACATGCTAAAATACCGACCCAATTGTACGGAGGGTCTCTGCTTCTCCCTAACAACACCCGCCCCCCCCCGAAGTCCCAAGTCCCAACACACACCATTCACTACTAACCAACCAAGTCGATGACGACGTTCGAAACAGGCACAACTTTGTTTACACTTTTTGCAGACTGCAGAGTAAAGGAAAATAAAATAAGGGAACAGAGTGCACCGGTGGATTACAATTATAAACGGAGATTCTGTTACATAGATAAATCCGGATGCCGGCAAGAAAATAAATTTATATAGAAAATCGAACCTTTATTGGATTTCCGCTAAAATAACGATAAAAAAAATAGTAGATAGTAATATAGGA